>CM071955.1:32105000-32162500 GCA_036784905.1 Acrossocheilus fasciatus
CACATCCTTCTCGTAATTCTTTGAGGCAGAAGTCTCCAAACTCATCCTTTCTAATCATCCTACTACTTGTCCACTTGATCCTATTCCATCTCATCTCCTTCAAACCATTTCTCCTGCAGTTATACATGCACTCAGTGCCGATTTTAGACTTCTGGGGGCCTTATGCAAAACTGTGTCGCGGCGGGGTGGGGGGGTTGGGATTAAAGAATAGATGAATCGCATTTGTCCGTGTTTCACTCCGTCTCGAATTGCGCTCACGGAAAGCACTCGAGCAACAGTATCTCTTCCGCGGCTCGGTAAGCTTTCTTTTTTTTTAGCAAGAGACTGCACGACATTCACGTTACATGATTTGGCTGATTTTTACATAGAGAGCGTGACAGCGCAACGCATTAAAAGAAATGATCATTCATGTTTTCATAACCGCTGGCCAAATAAAAAAAAAAACGAAACTAAAATTAAAACATCTTTGAGAGCAAGAAAAAGCATCTTTCTCACACAGAACAACCTCCTCTACAGCAACCAGTCTGGTTTCAGAAGTGGACATTCAACCGAGACTGCCTTGCTTTCAGTTGTTGAAGCCCTAAGATTTCCAAGAGCGGATTCAAAATCTTCAATACTTATCTTGATGGATCTGTCCACTGCTTTTGACACGGTTAACCACCAGGAACGGCATTCCAGTGGTTTGAGTCTTACCTCTCAGATAGGTCCTTCGAGGTATCTTGGATAGGTGAGGTATCTAAGTTGCAACATCTAACTACTGGGGTGCCTCAGGGCTCAGTTCTTGGACCACTTCTCTTCTCTGTCTACATGGAATCACTACAATATGTCATTCAGAAACATGGCTTTTCATATTACTGCTATGCTGATGACACTCAACTCTACCTCTCAATCCATCCTGATGATCCGAAGATAGCTGCTCGCTTCTCAGGTTGTCTAACAGACATTTCTTGCTGGATGAAGGACCATCACCTTCAACTCAACCTTGCCAAGACAGAACTGCTTGTGGTTCCAGCAAACCCATCGTTTCATCACAATTTCACCATCCAGTTAGGCACATCAACCATAACTCCTTCAAAAAAAAGCCAGAAACCTTGGAGTTATGACTGATGATCAGCTGACTTTCTCAGACCACATTGCTAAAGCTACCCGGTCCTGCAGATTTGCTTTATTCAACATCAAGAAGATCAGGCCCTTTCTTTCGGAACATGCTTCACAACTCCTTGTTCAAGCTCTTGTTCTGTCCAGGCTGGACTATTGCAATGCTCTCTTGGCAGGACTTCCAGCCAGTTCTATCAAACCTTTACAATTAATCCAGAACGTGGCAGCAAGATTAATTTTTAATGAGCCAAAAAGAATGCACGTCACACCTCTGTTTATCAATTTGCTCTGGCTACCAATAGCTGCTCGCATAAAATTCAAGGCATTAATGTTTGCCTACAAAAGCACCACTGGCTCTGCACCCGTTTACCTAAATTCATTACTTCAGACTTATGTGCCCTCTAGAATCTTACGTTCTGTAAGTGAACATCGCTTTTTTGTGCCATCCCACAGAGGCACAAAATCACTTTCACGGACTTTTAGATTAAAGGTTCTCTCCTGGTGGAATGACGTGCCCAACTCAATCCCAGCAGCTGAATCCTGAGCCATCTTCAAGAATCGGCTAAAAACACATATCTTCCATCTTTATTGGATCCGCTAACTCTAGCTATCTCTATTCTAATTCTATTCTTAAAACACTAGCTTGCTCTATTATTTTTCTATTCTATATTTTCTTTTTATTTATTATATAATTAAAAAAAAAAAAAAACTTGCTACATGTACTGCGTTAAGCTAACTGAGAGTTGTTATAGCACTTGCATATCATTGCTCTTTTGTTGATTTTGATTGCTTCCATTGTCCTCATTTGTAAGTTGCTTTGGATATAAGCGTCTGCTAAATGACTAAATGAAAATGTAAATGTACATATTTTGACAATTAGTTCAGCAAAATATATCTAATCATTTGAGGAAAAAAAAATAGTCATCAATAAATAATTCATTAGTCATGTTGGACTAATGAAATGCCTCTGTCACATTCAACACTGTGAATGTGTTGAATTTGCTTGAATTGCACTTCAGGATCTTCCTGTCGCTCCAATCCAAATGCCATTTCAATGTCCGATGGTGAATGGCCATTCTCAAGGAAATGAAAGGAAGCCAAATCTTCACCCATGCCAGCTATACAGACGGCATTGACATTCATAGTCGTTCACTCTGTTTCTAGTGCACCTTATCACCCACAAAACTATTCCTCTTTCTCTAGCCAAACAAGCAGGCAGTGTGATGGGCAGAGGAGGGGCAGTGACATATCCATCAGCGCTGCCTTCCCTCGCAGTCACCGCTACCATGGCTGCCAGGGCCTGTATGTCACTCCGATTACACAAACAGCAAACATCCTCTCTCCGTCCTTTGCTGTCTCTGGCCCATGCCACCGACGACACGCGGCTCAGGCTGTCAAACACAGCACACGTCAGGAACGGGACTGAGGCGCAGTCACGCTAATCCTCTCACACTGCCCAACATTACATGCTATTAGCGCTGGTAATTACTCTATCATCATCTTCATCATCAGGCCCTCCAGGCACAACCTCTATCCAGCCAAGCAACTGCCATTGAAACCAGTCTATTATAGACCTCCTTGATTCAGACACAATAAAAAAGATTGACATGAAAACCAGTGGCATATAAGAATGATAAACCATGACAAAGAAAAATAAAAGTCATAAAAATGCAATGTACCAAATTCTTAGAAATGTCCTCTTTCTATTTGTTGGTCTCACAATTTATTTTCAAATTGTTTTCAATCAATCAATCAATCAATCAATCAATCAATCAATCAATCAATCAATCAATCAATCAATCAATCAATTAATCAATCAATCAATCAATCAATCAATCAGAATTCATTCATTCATGTATACAAAAAAGTAATAAAATATTTTCATTACACCCTGAATAAATAAAACAAATATTGCTGGAGTAGGTTTTACAAGAAAGCACTATTTCAGTCGTTATACTTCAAAATCTCTTGTTTAATTGCTGTTTCTTTGTAATAATTTGTGAATTTTTTTCCTCTATATACAGTGGTGTGAAAAAGTGTTGGCCCCCTTCCCGATTTTTTTTTTTTTTTTTTTTGCATGTTTGTCACACTTTAATGTTTCAGATAATCATTTTCAATTTTATTGTGAAGGGAAAACAAAATCCAAACCCACATGGCCCTGTGTGAAAATGTGCTTACCCCCTAAACCTAATAACTGGTTGTGCCACCCTTTGCAGCAACAACTGCAATCAAGCGTTTGCGATTACTTGGAATGAGTCTGTTACTGCGCTGTGGAGAAATTTTGGCCCACTCATCTTTGCAGAATTGTTGTAATTCAGCCACATTGGAGGGTTTTCGATCATGAACTGCCTTTTTAAGGTCATGCCACAACATCTCGATAGGATTCAAGTCAGGACTTTGACTAGGCCACTCCAAAGTCTTCATTTTGTTTTTCTTTAGCCATTCAGAGGTGGAGTTGCTGGTGTGTTTTGGATCATTATCCTGCTGCAGAACCCAAGTTCGTTTCAGCTTGAGGTCACGAACAGATGGCCGGACATTCTCCTTCAGCATTTTCTGATAGAGAGCAGAATTCATGGTTCCATCAATTATGGCAAGTCATCCAGGTTCTGAAGCTCAGACCATCACACTACCACCACCATGTTTGACTGTTGATATGATGTTCTTTTTATGAAATGCTGTGTTGGTTTTACCCCAGATGTAACGGGACACACACCTTCCAAAAAGTTCAACTTTTGTCGCATCAGTCCACAGAATATTTGCCCAAAAGTCTTGGGGATAATCAATTTTTTTTTTTTTTTGGCAAATGTGAGATGAGCCTTTGTGTTCTTTTTGGTCAGCAATGTCTTTTGCCTTGGAACTCTCTCATGGATGCTGTTTTTTGCCCAGTCTCTTTCTTATTGTTGAATCATGAACACGGACCTTAATTGAGGCAAGTGAGGCCTGCAGTTCTTTAGATGTTGTTCTGGGTTCTTTTATGACCTCCTGGATGAGTCGTCTTTGTGCTCTTGGAGTAATTTTGGTAGGCCGGCCTCTCCTGGGAAGGTTCACCACTGTTCCAAGTTTTCTCCATTTGTGGATAATGGCTCTGACCATGGTTTGCTGGAGTCCCAAAGCCTTAGAAATGGCTTTATAACCCTTTCCAGACTGATACATGTAAACTATTTTGTTTCTCATCTGTTTATGAATTTCTTAAGATCGTGGAATGATGTGTTGCTCTTTAAACATTCTTCACTTTGTCAGACTGGTTCTATTGATTCAACAGGTCTGGCAGTAATCAGGCCTGGGTTTGGCTAGTGAAATTTAATCACAGCTTTAATCACAGTTATTTCATGATTTAATAGGAGGGGGCAATTAATTCACGTAGGGCCAGGTAGGTTTGGACAGTTTTTTTTTTTCCCTTAATAAATGAAATCATCATTTAAAAACTGCATTTTGTATTTACTTGCATTATCGTTGTGTAATATTAAAATTAGTTTGATGATCTGAATCTTTTAAGTGTGACAAATATGCAAAAAAAAAAAAAAAACTTTTTCACACCACTATATATATATATATTTATATATATATATATAAATAAATAATACATCGTAAATTATGCATTCAGAAATATCTTTTTTTTTTTCATGCATGACCTAACATGACATTTACTGGTCAGATGGTTTGTGTTGATCACACCAAATAACTTTTTAACAATAAGTAATAAGATAATATGCAAACTACTTAGTAATGTTTTCTTTAAAAATATTTGAATCTTTTGATGAGTCTGTATTATTCATTTTGACATTAGGACTGTTTCTGTCTTTGTGCTCCCAAAAATACCAAAATTAATTTTAAATGTGTATTTAATTCATTGTATGCATGAAGTGCATCTTTGAATAAATTGTCATTGACCAAAACAACAAATCAACAACCTCCTGGTGTAAACTCATAGTGTAATACCAAAAAAATTTAAAAAAAAATAAAATAAGTAATTTCTTGTGGAGATATAATTTGCTATACATCATATCTCCATATATTTGTAATACTAAAGTCAACATCAGATGCAGTCATATGAGCTCAGCTGAAGGAGCGGTGGACTGATGTGTTTGTGACTTTTACGTCAATGCTGTTGTCGCAGTTGTTTAGCAGTGCTGGTTCGCCTGAGGATTTGAACTGTTCTGTAGGACGTGTGCTATTTCGCCAGAGGACGGAGGCAAGGAGGACACGGTGCAAATCATCAAGGCATAAAGCACACAACAGTTGCAGACGCTCTCATGTCTCCTATTTAAAAAAATCTGCAGAATGGAACAGTTCTGCCTCCGGACGAAAACACTCACCTCAACCGAACTTGCAGACCTCACGGCAAGTAAACACTTATTTTTATTGGTGATTTTAGCTACACCCAGCCACACTCAGGTGTGTGTTAAAGAAAGATATACAGAGAGAAAATAAGGACACCTACACACCAGAGGAAGCTTTGTGTGAAAACACCCTAGATATCTGCAATCTATACATGTTAAATTCATATATACCCCTCCATGAGACCTTGCATGTCTACAGTCACACTGAGGAAATGAACGCTATTGTGCAACGTCTCGGTCTGACCTTGCCGATGTGAATAGCCTGGTTATATGAGCATCTCTTTCTCTTCTTTCTGAAGGCTTGTTCAGCTGAAGGCCCGATCTTTCCTCAAGAAGCGAGGAGGAAGAGAGAGATTCATATCAAATTATCATCGCTCAGGAGGTCTTTGTTATTAAATTTCAGAAGTGCTAACTAGCATGGATGCATGCTGTTCTTGGGCAGAGAAAGAAAATGAGTAAAAACGAGCATCTCTTGGTTCCCTTGGCTGCCGGAGCCGGAGCTTAGTATGGACTGGAATTCTAATGCTCGGGTAAAGTTCGCCTCCGGTTATTCCGGCGTTCAGCTGAGGCGGAAGCATGTTAGCGGCCATGTTGGACACTGGCTCTTCTCTTCTTGGCAAACATCAAACAAACGCTTTTCTTCTCTTGTTTTTTGACGCTCTCTTTCTTAGCCCATGGCTAGAGGAAGGGTTTCCAGGGATAATGATTGGTGTCTGCTCCAGCAAGATTTGGACAAGATATAAAGGGGAAAAAAGGACAGCTAGTGGCCTAAAGAAATGTTAAAGGATTATTTTCAGAAAATGAAAATTATGGCCTGTTTTTCTCACCCTTGTGTCTTTTCGAAACACAAATAACCTTCTTTCTTCAGTGGAACACAAAATGAGATGTTTTGTAGAATGTCCAAGCTGCTGTTTTACATCTTGATGATTTTTGAGGGGCATAAAGCAATGCAACTGTCTTGACATGACAATAAAGAAAGAATTATTCCTATTAAGCAGATATGCTTTTTTTTTTTTTTTTTTTTATTGTTATAATTTCATAGGATTAAAAAAAAAAAATGCAGAGTGATTTTACTTTGCTTCTTGCACGTTTTGTGATACTTTTAAAGTAAAATGTCCAGTGAGAGGCATTGAAAGCATGTTCAGTTTTATCCAAAACAGATAAACGTGAATCTGACTATGTTTTATTAGGTAATATTATACATACAACAGCAGTTCGGGAATTGAATCGCATTTGAAAAATATGTACCACCTACACTAAACCTAACCGATAGTGTTAAAAAAAGCAAACATGAGATAAAACACATTTGCTGAAGCAAACATGCCATATTATCTTTCTTCTATAAGTGTTTGAACATTTATCGTGACTCATATCGAGTGCTTCACAACACAAGTGCATGCTGCACCAGGTGCGCTAACGAGCAAGCATACTACATCAGAAAAGCTGTATATGTGCACATGGTTATGTGATGCAAATGTCAAAATGTATTAGTTTACAATCATGCACTATGATAGAAGTGTGTTGAGCTCATAACATAGTATTGTGCATGGAACTGTGTAAAAATAAGTCTTTATAAATCGATAATTTGCCCCTGTAATCATAACTTGGGTGAATTTTAAGCACAGGTATGTTTTGGAATGATTTACAATTTTACAATTGATGACAAGCCATTGTTGGTTTACTTTTTTTTTTTTTTTGAATGACTAAATTGACTAGCATTTCCTGAAAAACAGTATAAAGACCACATCAAATCAACATGAAAGTCATATACATAGCTTTTAATATGGTTTCATATGTTGTTTTCCACACAGTATGGAAACAGCTTTTTGAACATTGTGCTAAATGTCTTCTTTTGCATTTCAAAGAAGAAAATCAGTCATTTGTCTTGAAACAGAAAGAAGGTCAGTTAATGATGACAAAATCATTTCAGATGACCTTTTCTTTTAAGTAGTAGCACTGTAAGTACTTTAAGCAGCTAGATGATGATAATGGAAGATGACAAGTGAACGGAGAAGTAAAATAAATAATCATAACCCTAAGACTAATACTGGTACTTCACTAGCTGCTGAAGTCATGCAACAGTCAATGGTTTTCTTGAACAACAATGGCATTGTAGCGACTGACAGGTTAACTGCGTTGACTCAGAATCCACACCAAATCCACACACATCCATTCTACGACGACTCTAAAAGTGCATTATCTCTACCCACACAATCGCAACAAAACAGCACACCAACCACCCACACGCTCACCTCGTCTCAAAGACATGCTCCCTCACCTCACACACCCACACACACACACATACACACTTGAGAAAGCAGACAGAGAGCACTTGGAGTAGACATGAACCTCAGGTGGTTAAGCTTGTGAAATCCCACGTATTGTGTATGAGAACAGGCCGGAACCGACTGCACACAGAGAGCCGCTGTGTTATAGACACAGTAGATTCACTGATCGTTCCTGCTTTCGTTTTCACTAGGGAAACGTTTACGATTCTTCCTTCAAGGCAATAGCATCTATTACACTATTTTTATGTATGATCTATATTCAAGAAAATATTTCGTAATTACACTGCACTAGAACATTCCTATTAAGAAACCGATAACATTTTAAAAGCAATTCATGTCAATAGCTATGAGGGTTTGTTATACTACAGCCACACACTGATTTAGGCAATACAGCTCAATGTGAGTGTGTTCAGCACAGTGACTTCATTTTAGACACTGATAGAATAACAGAAGAAATACACAAAATATCACATGCTAACCACACTAAAGCATGTATTTGTATGCATTTTAAATTGCAAAATCTACTTATTTTCATTCACTTATTTTATAGTGCATGTTAAGCCATTTTAGCATGTTCTTTTAATAAAGATGAATACTAATTAATAATGATAATGCAACTTATTATTATTATCTTATTATCATCAATGTTAAAACCTTTTTTTTAAATTAATACTCTTATAAAGCAATGATGCATTAAATTTATCAAATATAATATTACAAAATATTACTATTTCACATAAACATGAATGCTATTATGATAATTATGAGAAGACTTATTAAATAATAGAGAACTAATAATAACTGATTGAGCACCGAATAGGAGAATTAATGTAGAAACAGCATAAAATAATATTTATGAAGTATCACTGATACCAATATTACTGATTCTCAGTTCGAATCTCCTCTCAGTTTTAGCCATGAACAGTATTATAGTATAATTGAAAGCCATTATTATAAACATTTAACAGGCTTTTAGTTTAAGTGAAATTAAGACCATCTTAAACTTATTTAACATGATAATATGTATATGTCTATATAAGAACTGTAATCGTACAATTCTTAATTTAAAGAACTATTTCAGACACTTAAAATTACTGCTATTACTTGTATTCATGTTGATATTAAATGCAATATCTGACTGAAGCAGTTAATTTATATGTGACCACATGAAGCTCATTTTTATTTTACCTGACAAAACATGCTATTGCTGTAATTTATCATATTTACACTGATAAATATCATCACAGTGCACGTATAAACACTTTTGAACCAACAAACACAATTAGAGGAATTATAAGTACATGATCGTTTTTCTTCTTGAATTATCTCATGCTATTTCCATCAGAAGTGGATAAAGCAAATGTTGCGGTGTTATAACATGTACTTCAGACTATTTGACTTGCTAATCATATGGCTCAGAATAGCATGACAGTAATGATATACTGCACGTGTTAAGCGAGTAGCAGCTCACACAGACCGTGTTCGAGAGGCAGAGAGATAAATCACTCGTTCTACACGAGAGAGGCCACACAACGCCAGGTCAAGGAGAGCGGCTTTCCTCTAACGCTACCTCTCTTTCACTTTCCCCCTCATTCTGTCATCCAGCACAACAACAAGCTCATGATGCTACCTAAAATATGAAAACAACACACGTTATAATAAACAATATAGAGTTCATTAGTGCTGCCCGCTTTTTAGCATTTATGTTTCATATAGGAGGAAAAAAAACAGCTTCAAGGAGAATCATAACATTACAGAAGCAAAAAAAAAAACTGAATGAAAATCAGGTACAAGACTGAATTTAACAGCTATAATGAGGGAAAGAACTACAAACCCACAAGGATGCATTCTAATTAATTTAATTAAAAAATAATGGAGGAATCTAAAATTCATTTGAAGTTTTGTATCTATAGAAAGAATATATTAGGAGTTCATTGCAAAATATGCATATTTTGCTCTCTGCAACTCTGATTATTGAAATTGTCTGTACAGCATCATGGGTAATGTAGTTTTTGACTATTAAACATTATTATTCAAAATAAGCTGAATTAATGCAAACAGGTTCAACAAAAGCATTTACAATCAATTAACATCCTTGGAACTCACAACAAGTCTGTCTTTAAAGGTTAATCAGTTATTGCTAAGCATGCTGAATATTTCCCAATGGAGAATATGAATAGAGTTTTTAATATAAACTAATTATTTGGATAGAGTTGAATGAATGACTGAATGAATGGATTCATTCATTCAGAAATGAACACTTTTATTTAGCAATGCATTACATTGATGAAAATTGAAAGTAAAAACACTTATAATGTAATATTGCCATTTCATATCAAAGCTGTTCTTTTGAACTTTCTATTCATCAGAGAATCCTGAAAAATAAAATGTATTACGGTTTTCACAAAACAAATTTTCAATGTTAATTTTAATAGAGATAGAAATGTTTCTTGAGCTGCAAAGCAGCATATCAGAATGATTATGTTATGAAGGTAAATTCAGATTTGATCACAGCAATCGATTACATTTGAACATATATTCACATAGAAAATGGTTCTCTTAAATTGTAATATTATTTCACAATAGTATTAATTTTCCCCAATGGACACCATTATATATCAAAGAATTCAAGACATTCAGAGCCCATAAGCCCATGTTAGTGCTTCTCAACTGAGAGAAACATGATTTCATCTGTTATTTGTTCACAGAGCTCCATCGAGTTACTGTTACATCAGGTGCTTGTCCTCGCCTTCAGAACAAAATAGCAGTGGACAGCCAATCAGCCGCGGTCCCCGCCCTCGCAGACCTCCAGCAGCCCCGGGTGCAGTTTCCACGCTGGACTGTTTTAATAGATCACACCTCTGAGAAACAGGGACCATATTGCATTGGGTTGAGCAGCAGCAGGGACGGAGATGGCTGACCTTGGAGAAACAGGTTGGCTCTGCTGCAGGAGGTTGTCAGCGCTGACACTAAGCACACAGGTAGCAATGTGTTGTTGTTTTGTTGTTGCCCTGTTGTGCGTTATTGTCAGAAGCGGACGTCTTGTGAGATCACAGAAGGGCTTTTATCCAGAGAGGCTTTGCCCGGCGTATCAACACTGTATCAAATCCATCAGATTTCTCAGAAGGATGTAATCCGCACTTCGCCGTAACGTCTTTAGGAACGTGGTTAAAAAGGACCGGAACTCTGCAAATTCACATTTCATTGCTAGATTAACTTCTGTGATTGTCTGTTCTCAGAAGAATAGTCTCTTCATTTCTTTTCACATTTGCGACTCAGCGTGATGCAGCCCAGTTCACCAGAAATCAAGTGAATGCATCAGTGCTGAAGTGAGTAAGTTCCAAGTAGATGGCAAAGCCGTTCCATAGGGATGCTGCCGTTACCCAGTTCTGCTGAGAAATGAACCCTTGTCACAGATACATTATTTACATCTCATGCTCCTTTTTTTTCTTTCACCAGAGGGACTGCTTTATTTTATAACACATAAATAAGAGAGAACTGAATGGCATATTGATATCTCAGCCACTGGGACGGCTGCTTGAACTACATTATAGCCCACGGGGGGAAAAAAGACTAAAAACTGAGACTACAGGCTTTTGTATTATTTTGCAGAGATCAAATGTTGATGTATTAGATTTACTTCCTGTGACTCTGTTTATTTGTTTTCTTGACCTTAATTCTTGTTGCTCCATATTTCTGATCTTAAATTGGGCTTCTCCAATTTTTATTTTTTATTTTATTTTTTTAGTTTGTTTAATACATTTATTTGTTTGTTTCTTTGTGTGTGTGTGTGTGTGTGTGTGTTTGTTTGTTTGTATGTGTGTGTGTGTGTGTGTGTGTGTGTTTGTTTGTTTGTATGTGTGTGTGTGTGTGTGTGTGTGTGTGTGTGTGTGTGTGTTTGTTTGTTTGTATGTGTGTGTGTGTGTGTGTGTGTGTTCGTTCGTTCGTTCATTAGAACATTTATTTAAATTATTATTTATGATTATTTTTTCTTATTTTAATAATATTTGATTATTATTATTAATAATAATATTATTGATACATTTTCTAATAAATGTGTAATACGTGTAGTTATACTACTACTACTATTACTATAATTATTATTTTTATTTATTTGAAAATGTATTGAAATTATTATTTATTATTTTATATTAGATTATTTTATTTTTTTTATTATTTTTATTATTCTATAATTAGATTGTTATTGATGTATTTATGATGAATTGATGTATTTTATAATATATTTTTAAAAAAAACTTATTTATAATGCATTATTATTATTATTATTATTATTATTATAATTATCATGAACATTCATTTAAATTAACAAAATAACAAAAATTATAACCACAATTCTTCAAGAGACACACAGAAGTTCATATTTCCATCAAGTTTGCATTGTAGCTAATATTTCACATAATATTTTAAGCACCGTAAGTAAGGATTCATCAATACACATATTCTGCCTGGTATTGATAATTGACAGCTATTTTAATGTTATGGCTGACAACCAATAAATGGCCAGTATTTATGCTGCACTGCAACATTTTGTCTAAAAACATAAAAAAAATTAAATAAAACACTAAAATTTTAAATAAATCATTTGAAAAGCTATATGAAAAAATGGGTATTCATTTGGATACTTGCTAAAGATTAAATGAGTGTTTTTCGTTATTAGTGTTTTTAAAGGAATTAAATGTAATCTAAATGTAAAAAAGTAATAAGTAAATAAGCATGCATGATCTAATATCAACCTATATTCATAATACAAAACAACATCCAACATAACTGATATATAATGCTTAATCCTTAGCAGTAAGCATAACCTACAACTACATATATTTTGAAAAATATGCTATAAATCATATTCAGCTCACAGAAATCCCCCATGACCTGAAGCTCTCTTAGATCGAGTTCTTATTTTATTCAGCTTTCTGAACCTCAAGTGCTTTGTTAGTTTAAACAGATAAGTTCCTGCAGATGTAATTGCTTAAAACTGCTGAATATGCATAACACAACAGCAATAATGTTTCTATGCTCACTTAACTAGAATCAATACAGAACGTCTGGCATGACTTCCTTTACTCCCATGTTACACAGCAGCAGTCAATAAGGCAGAGAGTGGAAAAGGCTGCAATAAAAGGGGACGAGAAAGCGAAAGAGCGACGAGCAGCACAGAAAATGGAGGTGAGAGATAGGAAAGTGGGCTGGGAGAGAATGGAAGAGCTCAGCCGAGCATCACGCTCGCGATAAGAGCGCCTCTTGTCTTGTCATCGGGTTCACAGCTTCGCCAAGGTATTGTCCTCGGGCTTATTCTTTTCCCGTACACCCATTATTTAAATTAATCGCCGAGCTTCATTAATCTTAATGACTCCTTTTGGAAGGATCCGTGGAGGGAGGCGGCTCACGACAAGATGGTTTGAAATGGATTTTGTGTTGAAATGGAGCGTTTCTGCTTTTGTGCAGCGACAACTGACCGGTCCGAGATTTCCTCAGGTTTTATGCATGAGGCATGCGCTCGAGCAGAATTAAAGTTAATGAAAACCATCCTAAATGACAGCTGCTGAGCCATTTAATCACTTAACATGCTATTGTTCTATGAGGTTATAATTAAAATATGTATAGGCACTGCCATTATTGTGTAATTGTAAGATACGGTTCATGCAGTTTGTACTGGGTTGCAATAACCATTTCATATTTAAAGGTGAAGTGTGCCATTTTTTAGATGGTAAATACTTTCTACAATCTCAGTATTATTTTATTAATATTTTTTTATTTATTTTCATCTTGGTTAAAGTTTTAGTAATTGTGCTGTGTGTTTTTTGTAATTTTTTAAATATGTCTATATAGTTTTTATTATATTTGATTTCAGTTTTAGTTATTTTAGTACACCAAGATAAACTAAATGAAATAAATATTTTATTTTATTCCTAGCTGGAATAAAATAAAATAAAATAAAATTTTATTATATGTATGTATATTTTATTTCAAAGGAATGAAATGCTACTTTTAGTTATTTTAGTACTTAAACTAAACTAAAATGAGAAATATATACAGTATAACATTTTATTTCAGTTAAAGCTTATTTTATTTAAAGTAAGAAAACTTGTTTTATGGTTTTAATTTTAGTAACTATAATAATCCTGCTCAGTAGCACTACCAGTTCAGATTTCACTCAACCAATGGCATGTGGTAGGGGCGGGGCAATCTGTTTGATCGACCAATGGCAGATGAGGGGCGTGGTCAGGAAACCCATGTTTACTTTTGCAACTCTTTTAGATGCTTGTGCTTCATAAATGACACACTTCACTTTAAATCTAGTCACACTAATGAAAACATTTTACCACATTATCAAGCTTCAAATGTGATCAGCATGATAACCTGCATGTAATTGCCATTTATTTTTCATTAAATGCCAAAGGAAGTGGGATGAAATCCTTATAAAGTCAACACAGCAGAAAATAAATCAATCAATATGGCTATAAAGACATGCCATTTCTAGAGTATAATCATGGAAATTGCTATAAACTGTCACACAAAGTCTACAGAAAATGCATGGGCTTCTGTGTCTTCCCACTTTTGACAATATGCGTGATTCTTCATTTCAGTCTGTCAGTGACAACTTCACGAGTACCTCGTTTCTGCCTCAGTTCAATATTTATCGAATAAAAGTGAAAAACTTGCCTAATTTCCCTTTGCTGAGGAATTATTGGCATTCTTGCTAGCGGTCGATTACTCTCTGTCGCTGTGGTCGGTTTATTTTTTCCCCATGCTTGTTGGAGTGTGTTGTGTGGGAGCGTCTGTAACGTCTGTGCAGGCCTTTAATTGAATGTTTGAGATAATACATGAGGAGGATACCATGCAAACACGGTGTGGAAAAACAGACACTGTGATACAACCACTAAACTGCTGGGCTGAAAAAACATAGAAAACAAAGACTAAATAATAGTGAGGAGAGCATTAAATCAGATGGATGCAAGCAGGTGGGACATCTAATAGAGTTATGTGTGCTGATACGCTTGGAAAAACACCATCAGCCGTTTTTCTGCAGCGGGAGAGTCTCATCACCATTCCACACTTTGTTTATGCAGATATCACTGATTTCTGCCATGATGAAAATACATTTTCTCCAAATTATGCGATGAAATATTGGAATGTTCTTATAAACTGTTCTTAAAGGGACAGTTTGCCTACCTTTTTTTTTTATTTTCATCATTTACTGTCCCTCTTCATACACAAATGTAATGTACACTGAACAAAATTATAAATGCAACACTTTTGTTTTTGCCCCCATTTTTCATGAGCTGAACTCAAAGTTCTAAGACTTTTTCTATGTATACAAAAGGCCTATTTCTCTCAAATATTGTTCACAAATCTGTCTAAATCTGTGTTAGTGAGCACTTCTCCTTTGCCGACATACTCCATCCACCTCACAGGTGTGGCATATCAAGATGCTGATTAGACAGCATGATTATTGCACAGGTGTGCCTTAGGCTGGCCACAATAAAAGGCCACTCTAAAATGTGCAGTTTTTTCACACAGCACAATGCCACGTGCAATTGGCATGCTGACTGCAAGAATGTCCACCAGAGCTGTTGCCCGTGAATTGAATGTTCATTTCTCTACCATAAGCCGTCTCCAAAGGCGTTTCAGAGAATTTGGCAGTACATCCAACCGGCCTCACAACCGTAGACCACGTGTAACCACACCAGCCCAGGACCTCCACCTCCAGCATCTTCACCTCCAAGATTCCAATATTTCATCGCAGGGGGGTAGTCGTGGCCTAATGGTTAGGGAGTCGGGCTTGTAACCTGAAGGTTGCTGGTTCGATGTGTGTGTGTGTGTGTGTGTCATTTTGAATGCACAGATATACCGTGACAAGATCCTGAGGCCCATTGTTGTGCCATTCATCCACGAACATCACCGCATGTTGTAAGGATTCCTGGAAGCTGAAAACATCCCAGTTCTTGCATGGCCAGCATACTCACTGGACATGTCACCCACTGAGCATGTTCGGAATGCTCTGGATTGGCGTATACGACAGCGTGTTACAGTTCCTGCCAATATCCAGCAACTTCGCACAGCCATTGAAGAGGAGCGGACCAACATTCCACAGGCCACAACCAACAACCTGATCAACTCCATGCGAAGGAGATGTGTTGCACTGTGTGAGGCAAATGGTGGTCACACCAGATACTGACTAGTTTTCGGACCAAGCAATTTTGGAGCACTTCATGATTCCTGCCCACACTGCCAAAAGCACCAAAAGTTGGTTAAATGACCATGCTGTTGGTGTGCTTGACTGGCCAGCAAACTCACCAGACCTGAACCCCAGAGAGAATCTATGGAGTATTGTCAAGAAGAAAATGAGAAACAAGAGACCAAAAAAATGCAGATGAGCTGAAGGCCACTGTCAAAGAAACCTGGGCTTCCAGACCACCTCAGCAGTGCCACAAACTGATCACCTCCATGCCACGCCGAATTGAGGCAGTAATTAAAGCAAAAGGAGCCTCTACCAAGTATTGAGTACATATACAGTAAATGAACATACTTTCCAGAAGGCCAACAATTCACTAAAAATGTTTTTTTATTGGTCTTATGAAGTATTCTAATTTGTTGAGAGTGAATTGGTGGGTTTTTGTTAAATGTGATCCAAAATCATCACAATTAAAAGAACCAAAGACTTAAACTACTTCAGTCTGTGTGCACTGAATTTATTTAATACACGAGTTTCACAATTTGAGTTGAATTACTGAAATAAATGAACTTTTCCACAACATTCTAATTTATTGAGATGCACCTGTATATGTAAAACATATATGTCATGCACATTTACATCTATCCTATAATCCATCAATATACGTTGATATTATATAAGTATATATAAAAGATAGACAGACCTGTTCACACAAAATGCATTTTTCCATTCCAATGCACTACTTTTCCATTGTTTTTCATTGTTTCAAGCTTTTGCTTACAGCAGAGCTGAAGAAATTGATGAAATTACTGCATTTTTTGTCATTTTAATGCATTAGTTGACACCTTGGAAATCTGGCTAGTAGTGGTATTTTATAAAACGAGTTATAATTAATGTTTATCGTTAGATAATAGACAGTTTTAGCATAATTGCAGTTAGATAACTTGAGAAACATCTTAATAGCGATCATAACCAGAAGCTAGTTGTCATATTTTTAAGGTTTTAGTCTTTCTGCAATCTTTCTCCCCCTGTAGGAGGTTGAATGAGTTTTAATAAAGCCTGCCCAGTCAATTAATACAATAAAGTGTTTCGCTGAATGCAATTGGTTGCCTTGTGTTTTTTTTTATTTTTTATATTTTATACAATACTTTTGTATTGGGCTAAATTCCATATTTGCTTGCCTTTTGTAATATTCACTTATGTTGTATGCTTACGTGAATATCATAAAATAACACAAGTAATTAACCTTTTTAAATTTGACATTTCCAAAAAAAAAAAAAAAAAGACAAGTTGCACAAATCGAGTGTTTGATTATGTCTAAATATACATTCAAATACAAAACCTACGAAAAAAAAAACAGGAATGACCGGTAAAACTCTTTTGAGCAACTAGAGTAGAGCTAAATACATAAACTATATTTATTAAACAGCCATACGAGCCTCTAGTGGTTAAACCATAGCATTGCATATGAATATTATTCTTGGCCACCAAACTCCTCTAATTGACCTTTTTGCACTTTGATTTAAAAATGGTTTCTTTATTTTAAACCTAAATAGTACACAAATTGTAATATAAATAATAAACATATTAGAACATTTTATATTTTAAATGACCATTCACGGATCATAATTATTGCACATATTATTTAGTACCAAATATCTTCTAAAAATATTAACTAAATAAAATGGAACTAAAATATAGTACAGTTATTTTAATTATTAAAAGTATGATAACATATTAATGCTGTCTCTTTATCACTCCCCAGAATAAAATGCTATTGTAAAGCGTAGTCAGTAGTTGTCAATACACAATCAATTCACATTATGTGTTAATAATTACTAGAAATTGCTGCAAATAAAGTGAAACTGCTGTCTACTTAAACCCGTTCAAACATATTGACAGTGCAGAGTTGTTTGGAACTATTGAACCACGTGAAAGCGTGGCGGCTAGATCAAAGCATGTTGCGACTCTGTTCCTCAATGGCTCTGGTTTACAGTAGCAAGTTGGCATGACAACTGTTTTGTTTGACGGCAACATTGTGGAGGAAGCATTCTGTGCTGCACTTTTTTTAAAACCATCCCTGAGCGCTGCACCTCACATTTTTAGATACAAAGACGCGTTTTGTGTGAACGGCCCCTTGTGGAACACAAAACCAGATATTCTGATTGTATTATATTGAATGTTTTGGCTATATAATGAATTTTTCAAAATTCTTCTGTCTAAAGAAGAAACAAAGTCATATAGGAGAAAAAGTTAATTTCTGGATGTATCGCCTTAAAGACTTAAAACTTGAAGTCTTATACTCTATTTATCTGGAGGTTGTTTGTGATACTTTTGCTGCAGCCTCTAATCCATTTGAATCCAGGTGGATTATCCATTATAAATTCACACATTGTATTCTACACCACTAAAACTTTTTCAGATGAAAAGGTTGTGTCTCCTAACGGCCAGTTTTGTTCTCAATCCTCCTCAGGTACATTTTTACAAATGGCGTGGTCCTGCCCTCAGATCAATAGCTTCTGGGAAACAATCTCAAACGCCCTGTCTGAGAACATTCCCTCTAAACCTAATATTATGTAACTGAATCATAGTTTAGTGTTGAATTTTATGTTTGGCCCGCTGGACTGACTGCAGCAAAACAATAATCAGGTGTTTTCTCTCAGTGAGCCCGGATTTCCCTCATCACTAAACCACGCCACTCACGTACTCTGTTCCAACACATTTATTTATTTCATTCATTTATTTGTTTGTTCATTCGGTTGCTCAGTCAGTCAGTCTTTTAGCAAAATCCTTTTTGTCTGCTGACTAAAATATTACCATATATCATCTTTAATCATTTTAATCAATTTACTGAGCAAAAAGTCATTTTAGAGTGAAAAATAAACCAAAATATTTAAACTACTATTTTTTCTCCTTTTTTTTTTTTTTTCTTTTTTTGCAATTCAATCGTTTTAATATGTAAAAATGGTCCTCGGTGTAAATCTCATTAAAACCTGTCTTCTGTCACGTGTGTTCCCATTGTGTTCCTTTCTGCCCTTATTTGGTTTAGTTTCGGTTCTTATTATTAGTTTCCATGGTTTTTGATGAATTACTCCACCTGCTTCTGTTCTTCTTGATTATGTTCCCTGTCTTTATAAGTCCTGTGTTCTCCCTTGGTTTTTGTCTGCTGTTGAATGTCTTCCTTGCCCATGCTCTGTGTTTCCCTGTTGGATATTAATAAAGACTCTCGTTTTGTGAATTCCTCGTCTCCTCATCACTCCTTTGTCCCCAGCGTGATCGTGACAACTGACAACCGTGGTTCTTGTCTCAGGGCCCGGAGCTGGGAGCTCCTTGTCGCCGTGTAACGGTAGTGACGGACGTGACTCTCACCGGTTGGAGTGCAGTCATGAGGGGCCACACTGCCCGCCGTCTGTGGAGTGGTCACCATCTCACTTGGCATATCAATTGTCTGGAGATGCTGCCCGTGTTTCGAGCTCTGAAACACTTTCTCCTGGACCTGAGAGATCACCATGTGTTGGTGCACACCGACAACACAGCAGTGGTCTCTTATAGCAACCACCAAGGAGGTTTGCGTTTGCGCCCCCCGTACAGGCTGGTGCACCAGACCCTTGTGTGGGTCCAAGGGAAGTTCCACTCACTGAGGGCGGTTTATATTGCTGGGCACCTCAATATGGGAGCATTATTATTATTATTATCGAGACAGGGGCTGAGGCCTGGGGAATGGATGCTTCACCCAGAGGTGGTGAAGCAGATCTGGAGAGTGTTTGGCTAGGCTCAGGTGTACCTCTTTGTGACTCAAGAAACAGCGCAATGTCCCCTCTGGTACTGTCTGACTCATCCAGCTCCAATGGGGCTGGATGCCATGGTACAGACGTGGCCAAGGCTTCGGTTCTCGGACGTGGCCAAGGCTTGGTTCTCGGACCTGATTTCTCTCCTCGACGGCTCCCCATGGGAGATTCCCATCAGGAGGGATCTGCTCTCACAGGCAGGGTGCACCATCTTTCACCCCCACCCGGAGCTATGGAAGTTGTGGGTGTGGCCCCTGAGGGTGCACAGCTCATAGCTTCCGGTCTCTCAGCCGAGGTTGTTGAGACCATCCTCCAATCCAGAGCCCCCTCAATGAGGAAACTATTCGCCTTAAAGTGGAAATTTTCATTTCATGGTGCGGAGACTGCCAGCTTGACCCAGTCAACTGCCCGATTGGTACAGTTCTGGAGTTCCTGCAGGTCCGTCTCTCCGCAGAGTTGACCCACTTCACCTCGAAGGTTTAAGTGGCAACAATTTCGGCCTACCACACCTCTCTTGGTGGGCAGTCTGTAGGCAGAAACCCCCTAGTTACATGGGCACTGGACACATACGTCCACAGAGCTGCCATGTACAGATGGGCAGACCAATTGCTAGCATGCTATGGTCCCCCTAAGAGGGGTCTGCCTGCTACAAAGCAGACCCTCAGTCGGTGGATTGTGGATGCCATTAACATTGCCTATGAGTCCTCTCAGCTCCCCTCGCCGATGGGAGTCAGAGCTCATTCGACACAAAGTGTGGCGGCCTCCAAGGCCTTTCTCGCTGGTGTCCCAATACAGGACATCCCCATCTGTGACGTCTCGCCCATCCATTGGATAGATTGCACACGATATTCAGAGCCGCTCACACTGGCGGCGTTATAATTACATTATAAAATAATATTTCTTATTTCTTATCTATATTCATAGACTTCAACAGGGTTTCAGTTACATAAACAGATGGCAGGCATATAAGGCAAATATTTTTATTTATTTATTTTTTTTATAAATTAGGCTTTTTTTGTTTTATTTCAGTTATTTAGTACTTCAATTTAAACTAAATGAAAATAAAACTTCTTATATTTTATTTCAGTTAATGTTTAGTTCAAGCAATACCATTTTCTATGGTTTTAGTTTTAGTTCATCATAATAACCCAGTTTTGAATCAATTTGCATTGTGTATTGTTAATAATGTATTCTTACGGCAAATTATATTCTTTTACTTGGAAGTCTGAAAAACAAAAAGTTAATCACAAAAAGAAGATTAATAACAATGCAATGATGTCATCATTAAGTTACTTGTTCGAACCTGGCGGGGTGTCCTTTAAAACGGCTAGGACTTTGTGAAACTCAGCAGAAGTCGTACTGCGGCTGATTGCTATTTGATTTGCCACACAGCTTGATTTGTTTTGTGCCACATCATGCTGCAGAAGTGAGAAGATGCCCCGAGGAGATGCTTTTGAGTGTCGGGATTTCATCCGTTAGAAGCTGAGAGTCGACTGCACTGACAAAGAGATGAAAGTGTTTAAAATTCGGGCTGTGTCTTTGGGAGGTACTAAGAGGAGGAAGAATATTCCAGTGGGGCGAGCGAGGAGTTGTGTGCTCAACCTGTGAAATGAATTATTACCGAGAGCTAATTAAAACTCACGCTGACACGTGCAAAGGTATATATATATATATATATATATATATATATATATACACATGCACACACAAAGCTCTTTGCCATTAGAGGGTTAGGTATGCGCCTCGGAGCCACCGGGAGACTTTAACACATTAATCTTGTGGTTTAAATTCCTCAAGGTGTCAGAACGTTACACACCACGATGCAGGAGGGAACACAGCAGGACAAATTAATTGAATTCTGCGACTACAATGCAATTTTTTACCTGATGACCTCTGTGTGTATTAGTCTCAGGTTACTGAGCATATTTCTATCAATGGAGTGTGAAATGAATGCAGGCATTGATGTGACTGTCTAGAAATACAAAGGAGTCATAGATCTGATTGGATAAAATAAGAAAGCGAGTTTGGCTGCGTTTGCTAGAACATTCAGCAGTTTCAGTTTTATGACCAATGGCAGATGAGTGGAACTGGGAAACCTGTTTGGAAACTACTAATTTGAGTACACAGTATGTACACAGTGCAAAGTATGAACATTTACTGTATGAATGAGTATTTGCATGACCTTCTACATTTGCAAATGTGCAATATGCAACAAAGCACACAGTTTGAACATTCATTACTATTGCGATTTGTTTTTTATGCAAAGTACAGCAAAACAATACAATTTTGAATTATTTTTACTATTTAAAATAACTTTTCTATTTGAATATGTTTTAAATAAAAATGTAATTTATTCCTGCGATTTCAAATCTGATTATTTAGCATCATTACTCCAGTCACATGATCCTTCAGAAATCATTCTAATATTTGGATTTGCTGCTCAAAAAACTTTTATTATTATTATTATAAGTTGAAAACAGCTAAGTATATATATATATATATTTTCAGGTTTATTTAATGAATAGAAAGTTCAGAAGAAAAGGATTTATCTGAAATAGAAATATTTTGTAACATTTCAAATGTCTTTATCATCACATCTGATCAATTTAAAGCATCCTTGCCAAATAAAAGTATTAATTTCTATCACCCCCCCCCCAATATATATATATATATATATATATATATATATATATATATATATATATATATATATATATATATATATATATATATATATATATATATATATATATATATATATATATATATATATATATATATATATATCTATAGATATCTATATATCTATATATATATATCTATATCTATATAGATATATCTATATCTATATAGATATATATATATATATATATATATATATATATATATATATATATATATATATATATAGATATATATATATAGATACATATATATACTGACTCCAAGCTTTTGAATAGTGTATAATGTTACAAAGGCTTTTTATTTCAGATAAATGCTGATCTTTTGATCTTTCCATTCATCAAAGAATCATGAAACAACATATTAAACTGTTTGAAATATTATTATTATTAATAATAATAATAATAATAATAATAATAATAATAATAATAATAATAATAATACATGTTTTTGCTGTATTTTGGATGAAATTAATGCAGGCTTGGTGAGCAGAAGGGAATTCTTAAAAAAAAAAAAAAAAAAAAAAAAAAAAAAAAAAAAAACATTAAACATGTTCAAAAACTTTTGACTGGTTGTGTAATTGCCAAAAGTTAAAGTTTAATTCCAATATGATACCTAAATGACAATGTTATAGCATGCTATTCTTTGAAATGTTAAAAACAATATTAAATCAAAACTGTAATACTAAACATTAAACTTTAAATTTACAGTTAAATTAACGTGTAGTACACTTTGCTTAATAATAAAATGCATTTTAGAGTAAAATTTCTTGCATATTTGTACATATAATGTCCTAGTACAAAAATAGCACCCATTTGGTGGAATGGCCCTAGTAAGTATGCAGTATATACTGTGTAGTATTCAGGAAGTAGTATGTTAGTATTCTGAACACGGTCAGTCAGTATATTTGCAGTTTCCTGTAATGACACGATGGAACAGCTTTGACACACTTCACCTCTGAAAACAGCAGATGTGCTGGGGACGTCACTGCCATGAAACAAATATATGACTGCGTGTGTGCATGCATGCATGCAAGGAGGCTTGGTCTACATAATAATTAACACATGTATGTGTCCTGTGGGGATGGTGATGATGAGCTTTCCCCAGGCAGGCTGAAAGCAGTGAAGTGTAATGGCACCCCATGACCGCTGTCCCCTACAAAGTGTTGTTCATTAACACAACCCACAAAACCATGTGCTGCTGTTTAGATCATAATTTGCTGTTCATTAGTGCCAGAATGAACCTTTCCCTATTTGAATATATATATGCTCAAAGTTTGAGGTCGGTAAGACTTTTTACATCTTTGAAAGTATCGTGCAGTAAATGCAGTAATATTGTAAATAACAATATTGACCCATACATATATGACCCTGGACCACAAAAGCCACATTTTAATTTTATGCCAAAAATCATTAGGATATTAAGTAAAGATCATGTTACATGAAGATATTTAGTGAATTTCCTCCCGTAAATATATCAAAACTTAATTTTTGATCAGTAATATGCATTGCTAAGAACTTCATTTAGACAACTTTAAAGGTGATTTTTTTGTACCCTCAGATTCCAGATTATATATATATATATATATATGTATATATATATAATATATTTATAATATAATATAATATATATATATATATATATATATATATATATATATATATATATATATATATATATATTATAATATTATATATATATATATATATATATATATATATATATATATATATATATATATATATATATATATATATATATATATATATATATATATATATATATATATTTATATTTATATTTATATTTATTTATTGAAAACATTTTACTTATTTATATAATCTGATAATCATATGGGGCATAGTTTGAAACATATTTCCCCTTTATGCATGTAGTTTCTATGTAGGCTAGTTAGCTACTATTAGCTTGCAGTATACAGTAGCTCACTATCTAGTGTTTCTAAGCAGTAGCCTGACTAAGCTTGAACTGCTTCATATTATAAACAGCTTTCAGCATGACAAACTATGTTTCAAAGCTTCTTCAGTTTCACTCCTGATGTTCACACACAGAAGCTGCTTCTGCATTCTGCTCATGATCCATATTCCACCCATATTTACGTGATATTAATAATTATATGAGCCCTTAGATCCATTCAGAATCTTTCAAAAGCCGTGTGATGTGTATAGAAACCATTTACAGACTAAGAAGGGTACATTGGGATTTATGTTAAGAATGGGATATTAACATACTACTTACTGTGCAGTATACATACAGTACTTTATACTGCCTACTAATTGTAAAAAAAAGGTAATTTTACTACAGAATAATGTAGTGGTAATGGAAAAAAAAATAGGTATTATTTTATATCAAACATTTCATCATTGGCACAAGACCTCATGGCAATGCATGTTCAGTTTAGTGGCGTCCAGTTTTAATCTGAAAAAAAAAAAAAAAAGGTTTTTAGCACTTTTTAACAAATGTAGGTTAATTTGTATACATGGGAAATTTGCATACTAAGTACTGCAGCAGCAGTAATAGTAGTAGGTTATACTTTATTTAAATAGTAAGTTATGGTTATGGTAAGTACAGGTTGACATGCACTTGTAAAGTTACTTATAGTCGGTGCTGGATAGACTACTAACAAATTGTAGTTATTAACAATCTGCAGTACACATATTAGGTAATGTAGTGTGACTATTTGGTTACGCTTAGATTACTCTTGACCTAATTAGTTTATCACATGGACTTGAATGGGACTTGTATGTACCATATTGATTTAAGAAAAAAAAAAAATCATTCTTTGTTATCAATATCATAAAATGCATGAAACTTTGCATTACCACAGGGTTTCATGAACTGCAGGGTGTTGAAGCTAATAATGAATTAAATCACAAAAAACGTCTAATTAAAATTCAAATGTCAATGAGACATCGTCAGAAAACTGTGAACAAGCAAACATTAATAAACATGAAAACATGACATTACATGGCCAAAGTCTTCCAGGTTTGAAATATGTTTGTCCAGACTTTCACTATTAGTAATTAGTGAAGATCACTTGATATGATGAAGACAGTGTTTAGCAGTGTTTAGTTTAGTGGCCTAATTATCAGTCTTACGTAGATTTATGAAAAATTGAAAATAAAATAAAATAAATAAATAAATATCGTGTGCCATTGCATGAATATGTATTCATGTAATCAATAAAAAAGTAACTGTAATCTGATTAAGAGCATTTTAAAATGTAATATAATCCAATTACAACTACTTACAGTAGTTTTTCAAATGCGATTACCTAATCCAGATTACATGTAATCAGTTACTCTCCAGCAATACTTAGCAGATGTTAAGACGACACTCAATCAAATGATTGCAAGTTGAAATGCAGTTGCAAAGTTACTTATAGTGAGTAAAACATCTAATGTGGACAATGAAAATAAAGTGTTACCTAGCAGTACATTAGTGTGTGTTTGTGTAGAGAGATTGCACAAAGGCTTGCTCAGAGGGTTTTTCTTAAACACAGACAACTCCTTTCCCCCTAACACATCAATTCTGTTAAAGCAGAATGGATACATCCACCCGCCAGCGAGAGAGGCGGCGTGTGAGAATGTGTGCCCTTCTGTTTATCGTTTCCTTTCTGACCAGCCAAATTGCAGGAGCGATTTCCATGCCACGATTCATCTCCCCTCGCCCTTCTGAATGTCGCTCTCAGAGCCCGACTCTGTTCTCCTCCTCGCTCTTTCATCTGCTTCTGATGGCTTTGAGAGAAATCTGCAGTGCCACTTCCCTCTGGATGTAGAGATGAAAATCACAGTGCTCTATCGGAAATGACAGGCGATTTTCCTAAAATGACGGCCTCATCCGGGTCAGAAACAGCGGCGAGCTGCATTTGCTGTCTGTTTGCCCTATATTGATCTTTGTTTCTTGTCGTCTTTGTTCACGAGCGCCCTCGCTGTAGAGATCTGGTGCGATTACCTCCCACGGTAGCTCTCTACTCCGCCCCATCTGTATTTCTCCTTCTCGTTTTCTCCCGTTCCCTGCTGGTGCATCTTAATTAGGATCTGAGTAGGCCACGGGCCTGTGAGCATCAAAGAGCAGAAATCAATCTGAGATTGAGAGAGATACGCGTGGAGGACTTCTGACTGTCAGGAGCTGCCATCTGCAGACATGCTGAATCATGGTCCCTCTCGCTCCGGGAAAGTGTGATTGCTTTCCCCCTCCGTCATTCCTTCTCTACACTGCACTTCTTGCTCTGATCTCTCCCTTTGTTCTCAGAACACATCGGCCACTTATCCATTCCGTCCTCTGAGTCTGTGTTTTCATGTTTTTGCGCTCGCCATCAATCTTTGCTCCTCTCTGTTCATGTCTCATTTCATAGTTGGTGGTCCCACTATATACGCAACATATCCCACATGCTGTCCTCAAACACAGGGTTTGAGATGTTCTTGCTGTCTCTCAATCTCTTTGTCCTTTTCTAATACTTTCCTTTCCAGTCCCGTCTATTCCTTGTTCTGTACATCTCCTGTCCTTTTCCTTTAATAGTGTGTCCAGTTCATTTTCTTTTATCTTGTCTCCGTTTCCTGTCCTGTTCATGGTCCTTTCTTTTGTCTCATTCCTGTCCTGTCCAGTCCCTAGTTCCTGTCCCTTTCTTTATTTATTTGTCCTGTTCATGTCCTTTCCTTGCATTCCTTTCCTTTCTCACTCTCCTTCCTCATTTGCTGCTCATTGGTGGTGTTGTTTTTGATGTGCCTGGCGACATGGAAAGACAGCCAGAAGGTATCTCTCTAGCCTGACTGTTCTGGTTAGCAGACATCCGCTCCCTGCCTTAGCACCCTCACACATGCGCACACACATGCAAAAATGCATATTTCATCCCAAAACACTGCGATAAAACAACAGCAGTCAGAAAGACGGGCAGGTCTCCTTACACAACATGCACGCATGCAAGCAAATATAGAAGCAGCTATGCAAATATACTCATTCGCACACGCTCGAATATTTCCCATCCAGGAAGATGAAGTGGGTTAGGTTGTGTTGGCTCTTTGGCACAGTGCGGCGGGAACAGATGGCCAGGACTGGATCACGTCCCGGCTACAGTTCTTCAGGGAGTGGCACGCAGAAGGGCTGGGGATCTTCAGCCATCCGCCAGGCTGAAACCTCCCTCATTTCAGTTTAAGAGCTGACAAATATCACCCCATCTCTGTCTGCCTGTCTCTCTCTCGTTTTTTTTTTCCTCTTCTCTCTCTCCCACTGTCTCTCTCCAAGGGTGCTGCTTTCCCACCTGCTCTCTACAATTAATCTAATGTCCTCCTAAATCTTAATTTCAAACCCTCTTCCAAGAAGATGGATATGATTTTAACTAATTAATAGATCAAGGTATGCAGAATGTTCAGTGTGCCTCTGATCACAGAAGGGAGGGGGCCTTCAGTCCCCTTCCAATGAATTTCCCATTTCATGCTCATTTGTTATGTTAACTATTATTCAACGTGGCGTGATGAATTGTTGCGATTGTTCAATTTAATCCTTGTTAAACGTCTTCAATCATCTTTGAGTAATCAGGTCTGACGTGCTCATTAATTATATAAAAAAAGCTTTTTTCTATCACATTCAAATGTTGCGTATGCCGTGCATAGAGAATAATTTGCAAGTTCCAAAGCGAAATGCACTACATGACCAAGAGTATGTGGGCACCTGTATGTGCTTCTTAAACATTTATAATTTCAAAACCGTGGGCCTCAATAGGGATTCGGTCGTGCCTTACAGCCATAACAGCGTCTGCTCTTCTGGAAAGGATTTCTACTTGATGTTGGAACATTGTTCAAGTTGCGGCAGAGATTTACTCTCATTTAGGCACAATGACTCACAGTCAGCGTTCCAAGTCATCTCGAAGGTGTTCAATGGGCTTTGTCCATGCTGGACTCGGTAAACCATTTCTTCATGGACTCTGCTTTGTGCACAAGGGACATTATCACACTGAAACAGAACAGGTTCCACAAAATTATGTTTGCAATTCTACAAAAACTTGTAGATTTCATGGCATTATGTTTGATTTTATGCTCCTACTAGTAATGAGTATAGCTGAATTAGCCCAATCTGTTAATTAGAAGGGGAAGTTCACGTACTCTTGGCAATGTAGTCTAACTTGAAAAACATAAAAACAGTTTATTTTTCATATTACACATAAACAATTTCTAGACATATTTCTGTCTCTAAGATGCACTAATCCTGTCAGCTACCTTGTGTTGTATCTTACCTTAATCATAATTAATTGTAATTATTTATATACATTTCCCTTTCGAGCTGATTCGTTACACAACCAGCTGCTGGTCTCGTCTGGCCAGAGGAGAACAGCACACTATTTCGACACACGATTTGCCTTTTAACACTGTAAAGCTGCTTTGACTCAATCTGCATTGTAAAAAGCGCTTTATAAATAACGGTGACTTGACTTGAGCTGTTGTATGTCTCAGAATGACACAAAGAGGTGTTTCTCTACTGAATGAATGAGTCAGCCACCGATTCAGTGATCATTGATAAAGACTAGCTTCATTTCTGAATGAATCGGCTGTTTGAACGAATCAGATGAATGAACGACTGAATGAATCACACACTGAGACACTGAGAGATTAATATGGAATCAAACATTATAATATAATGTAATTATTTAGGCTTTAATCAATCTAAATTTGAGCATTCATTGGCTCAAATGATGGTTTCAAATTACAATGAAAATGTGACTATATCTAGCCAACTAAACTGAACCGCAGGGGCTCCGTTCCCATAAATGAGCCCTATAGAGTCTGCCAAGCACTAGCGCGCCTATAAAAACAACCCTGCCTTTACTTTGATGACCTACTGCTGTCAGGCTAAGTCTAAAAAAACAGCCTCATAACCCGTTATTGGACTGAATTCATCAAACCGCTCTGACGGATCGTAAGGAAGTCAGAAAGGTGTTGCGATGTCTCTCCATGATCAATTCCAGCGCATGTACAGAGAAACGACGGTGGTGAGTGAAGTCATCATTACCTCTTAATAGACCTGGTGTAATGACCACTTTGACTCTCTTCTGCTCTTTCTTTCAGCCCCTTTCTCCCTGTCTGATGACAGTCATCTAATGGAGACTAAGCAGGATCATTCCCCAGCTCCTTAAAACACAGCCCGCCGCTCTCTTTAATTCAATAGCTCTTTTCCCCTATTCCATCTGGGGCAGTGCTGATGATGTTTACTCCCTTTGAAGCAGACGGCGACGGCAGAACAAAAGGAAAACACGCAATTGTCACCAGTCTCTTCAAAAAGCCATTTTGAGCATCAATCTTGTTTTCATTTTCTCTTTTTTCAGTCGACACGATCCGTGGTCAATAGAGCCGGTAGCGGTGTCAAACTCTCCGCGTCAGCCGAGGTGTTTGGTTAAAGATAAATTGGCAAGGATGTGCTCGCCCTTGGCAGGTTATACATCACGCCGATGCATTTCCTCTTAAAGTTGGATGAATACAGCGGCAGAGAGACAGCTAAATACATCAGTAAATACAGCGGATAAAGATACGCCTTAAAACCTGGATTCACTGCGCAATAAAAGCTAAACTGAACCCCATTAAGATATCTCTGAAATGTGATGAAGTTGTTTTGTTTTAGCTAATTGAACAAGCAGTTTATTGTAGATAAAACTGCAGTTTGCAAACAACGACACCAGCGAATATTTCATTCATCCTGGATGAGAGCAGTTTCAGATTAGTGCGTCTTTCAAATTGAGCTGAAAATCAGCAAAAAGTGTTGTGTGTGGAGATGGAAACATCATTTCTAAAAGGGATCCACAAGGGGTGCATTAAAAAAAAAAGTCTTACAAGAATGCATTTTAGGGCTGTCAGTTATTATATTGATGGAATATGTTTTAATTAACTAATTTTATTTATTCATTCATTCTTTCATTCATTTATGCATGTTTTTTTTAATTAATACTCTTATTTTTATATATATATATATTTTTTTTGCCTCTACATTCACTATTAGTACTATTATTAGTACATTACTATTTCAGTATTATTAATATACTTTTTTTCATTAGCAAGAAGTATGAAATTAAGGTTAAGATCACGTGTGACAGACACTAGTAAAAATGGCACACACACACACACATACACACATACAAATAAATATTCTATGGATGTATGATTTATAGTTATGTTTGATTAAAATGACATTTTTTATGACATTTCTTCCCAATTTTAAAATGTAATTTGTTGTAATTTAAAGCATGAAATGACAATTGGTCAAAAAAAAAAAAAAAAAAAAAAATGCCATGTTTTCAGACATGTTTACTCAGTTTACTCAAACCCAAACCTAGTAAATCCAGAGAAACTGAAAATTTTGTTCTAATTTTTTCCAAGTTTTCTTGTAAATTTCACCAACAATTACAAATAAATGGCAAGAAATGTTGAAGTACAAAAGCAAACTCCATCACATGGTTGTATCACCACCTAGTATTGGGTTGCATGTGTTGGAGTTTGCTTCAATATAAATCGAATGCTAAAAATAAAAAATAAAACACATTTAAAAAAGCTGTAGAGACACAGAAGAAATGAGAGACCATGTGCTCTTATGCCTAGACAAACAAAGCAAATCCTTCAGCTACTCAATGAACCTGGAGAAACCTCCAAACCTTGAAGTGAAGAGGAAACACAGTTCATCTGCTGTAAGTGTTATCAAACCACACTGTCAACACCTCAACATCATCACCTCCGCTCAAAAATAGCCCAAGTCGGCACAAAACAAGGGTGCGACTGAATGGAAACTTCATTCGCAAATACAAGACTGTAAGTGAGAGATAAAAAGGGAGAGGAGAGACTGACGACAGCCCATTTAGATGAGATTTGATGAAGATCAGACGTTCTCTGCTGCCATACTGTTGGCTAACAGACCCGAGCATCATCCCATCTGATAAACCCGTTCCAGCTCCTCCAATCCCTCTCTCTCTCTCTCTCTGTATTTTCAGTCACCGTTTCACCGCTTGAAAAATGGTGCAACTGCAAAGGATCAATACTTTCCTTCATGTCCTTCCTCATGCTACACTTCCTAAAAAGGTCAGCAATTTATTTAAACTTCACTAGTGAGAACATGATTCTGTGTCAGTGTGTTTAAGACACTGTTTAAAACTTTTTCATTCTCTTCATTGATTCACACATATTGATTTTTTTTTAGATGTCTCAAACTTTTGACAGCTGCTAGTTTACAGGCCTGAGGCTGCTTTAGGCAAAGCAAATGCTAGCAGACATTTTCATATGCTGACCTCATTTACAAACAAGCACAAACAAATTACTCTCAGACTGAGGAGTATGATGAGTTTTATATATTTACAGAGTGGTTGGGATGGTGTAGCCTAACTATTTTTGATATTTTGCATGTTAAACAGCATTAAATGTATCTGACCATGTCAAAATCACAATATATAAATATATGCACTACCAATCAAAGGTCTGATGTTATTTATTTTGTAATAAATGAATGAATATTTTATTCAATATTAATAAATAAAAAAAGTCTATAAAATGATGTGCATTTAATTTCTTGCATAGGCAAAGAAACTTAGAGGAAAGTTTCAGAAAATTGCATTAACAAAAAATAAATCATGGGATTAAACGCTACTGACAGGCATATTAAATACATTTAAATTGCTTTAATGCATCATTCAGAATAATAACAGAGATGATAGAGAGTATATTTGTTTTAATAAACTGATTATATATCAATTCTAAAAAGCCATTAAGGATGAAACAGTTCTACCTAAAGAGTTTTGCATTTGAAAACACAATGCAAAACTATTATTATTATTATTATGTATTTATTTTATTTTTTTCAGTTCTGTTGACTGTTGCCAAGCGCTGTGGGTGCAGATTACACATCTCACAGAGAACATATAATTTACGTTGCCTCTTTTTGGTGGCGGCTCTTTAAAATCATTAAGTCATAAAGTGTTTTATTTCCTCAGTTGGAGCCAAATGGCCCAAACAGAACTCTTACCAAAATCATTTAATAAATATGTTATTTGCTTCCTTGGCCCATTTGACATGTGGAGCATTTAGCTTCCAGTTCAATTCAGTTCACGTTTATTTGTATAGTGCGTTTCACAATGCCGAATTCTTGCTTTTCACAATCTAATTTCAAAGCAGCTTTAAAGAAAAAGCATGTTTCAATGACACAATGTCATTTGGCACTAATGAACAAGGAATTTTGCATTAAATCATTACATTTCCCTGAATCTTTTTGAGCAGCCACAGCTTGGAGAAAAACCTTGAAAAGAACCAGTCTCTTCTGGGATCCGTCTTTCTCTAGCAACAAAGTAATATCATAATAATATACAGCTCTAATATAGTACAAACTATGCATTCAGTTAGACAGGCACATTATTACGGCAGTAAATACAGCTTGTGATTGGAGTGATTGCAATAAAAGGATAATATAATGGAAGAACTTAATTAACACTACCTATTTTTCCATGCAAAGTTGAAAATACAAATTGGAATATCACATTTAAATAAATCCAATGTGTTCAAGAGAACAAATTTTTCACTTTCTGGGAAACTAGTGCAAAATCAGTTATAAAATGATAAAAGGTTGCTTGTTTTTCCTACATAATAATTGTGGCAGACGAAGTGCACTGACAAACACTGTTATCTTGCGTTCGAATGCCTGATGTTTAGGAACACAAGCGTGCGAGAGAGTTCTGGCCAGTGATTATATTGAATCATTTTGATTACAGACTTTTGCTCAGGCATTTCAGAATAACTAAAACGACATTTAAGATGCGATGAGATTGGACAGCCAGTTAGTCCAATTATCCAATAACATGATATTTTGAGGTAAAGCTTTGTGTTGCGTATCCAGGAATTTATAAGGTTTATGCATATGTTTTCTTACTGAATAATTTATAGTTCATGCATATGTTTACTTACTGAATAAATTACAGTTTATGCATATGTTTTCTTAATGTTTATGCATATGAATTCTTACTGATCTGAGGTAAACAGATGATTTTTATGTGCATCTTAAGAATATTAAATATATTAAACAGTCAACAAATGTACTATTAATAATAATAATAATAATAATAATAATAATAATACATATTTATTGCATTTATAATGTTACAAAACATTTCTATCTTGGATGAATGCTGTTTGCTTTTATTTTGAACTTCCTATTAATAAAAGAATACTGCAAAAAAAAGAAAAAAAGAGGAAACCAACCCTTGTTTTGTTTGTTTGTGCATCCATTTAATAAAATGTTTCAATCTTAGTTTATGCATGTTTCCTTACAGAATGAATAAATATGCACCTCAATTGACAAATATGTTTTTGAACATTTTAAGATTTTATGCATACTTGCCATTTCCATCCAGTGATTTTAAGTGGCATTTTATGCAATACTCTAAAATATGTGACAAAAATGTAGCTATTGTCATTTTGTCTGTCTCTTTGCAATGCAAAATGCATTTTACAAACATTCTTACTAAGATTTGAGCAAATTAAATTTCCACATGTAACAGTATTTGATTTGAGTGCAAGGAGGAATCCTTTGCTCCAGACAGACCACAATTTTTGCTACTGGGTTACTAATGCCTTTCCACAAAACAGGGTGCAAAAAAGCCACAAAAAAGATTAACATGAGGTCCTCCAAGTCATGGGACCCCAAATTGGAAATCCATGGAAAGAGGCTGTTCAACACAGCTAATGTGGGTTGATACATTATCCTCAAACACTCAGCAGCAGATGAGCTTTGAACCCGCAGCAGGAGAGCGGTTCTCAACACTTAGCAGTAGATGAGTACTCATCCCTCCGTGGGACACCAGGACTAAACCCTCAGCGGCAGATGAATACTCAGGGTTCTGCCCTAAATTCAGCCCAGTTGGAGCCTCAGTGTGTCAAGAGTTTGAGTCCAGCTTTAACCATGTCAGAGACGGCGGAGTCATGACCTGCATCCATCTGCTGATGTGGGATGTTATCAGAGAGGAAGGAGCCCAGGGATCCAGCTGGGAGCAAGGTGTAAATTCACATCTGCGCAGGAAACCAGGGAAGGTGAGAATGAAGATGGTGTCTGGTGTTCTTGGTGTGTTCTCTGAATGGTAGCAGGACTGGAGGGCTGTTAAGCAGCTAATGAGAACATCAATAGTCACGGGTTAGCTTGTGGCTGTGCGAGTGGTTTGGGGTTTTTGGATGTCTTGAGGCAGAGGGAATGATGATTATGTATCACAGAACTTGTTTGAGTTTATAGAGAAACATAGAGAAGAATGGACGGCAAGAAACTCCTGATTAAATTTGCCAGTGTTATGATTGGCACACTTGCTCCTCCTGAAACAATACTGGAAACTTAAAATCAAATAACCTGCAGACTAAAGCCCCCTTTCTAGACATTTCATGTAGTCCAAAGATTAGTCTTTATATTTAATTAAATATAATGTAAAATTCTGGTTAATGCGATAATCTGATTATTTTCACATTATGGTAACATTTTCACATTACAACTAACAAATTGCTGATATTAAAGTTCTACCCTATTTTGTGTACATTTTCAAAAAACAAATGACTAAAATTGGTTGTTTTATATGCTACTAGAGAAATTAGAAATCACACTATAATGTACAGTGTTAAACAGAGCAAATGCAAATTTTCTCAGTCAGAGTGAATACAAAGTTTAATCGAGGAAATGTAAAATTTTGAAATAAAAAAAAAAAAAATAAAATCTTGGGGGAACACAAAAGTTTTGCAAGTGAACACAACAACGTTGAAAGATGATCTCTATCTCAATTTTCTATCACTATGCCCCTTTAGGGGCTCTTTAATTATCTAATAGCTAAACATCTAATTATCTAAAATAAAATCAGCCAATAACAGATATGATACAGATATGAGCATCTTTAATAATAATAATAAAGACCGACTTTACCCTAAGCCAACATAATGAAGTTATGAGATTATAAATATGATCTCCATTAGCTCTAATAAAAACAACAAAATGACCAACTTAAACCTGAGTCAACTTAATGAAGTTATGAGATAGAATATTCTCTACATTAATGCTAATTAATTAATATATAAACATCTAATTATCTCAAATAAATATCAGCCGATAACCGATATGTGCCTCTTTAAGAAAAGACAAAATAATCAACTTAAACCTACGTCAACATAATGAAGTTAAGAGATAAACAAACAAAATCTCTCCAGCTCTAATTATCTAAATATCTAAATATCTCAAATTAATATCAGCTGATAACCGATATTGTACCGATATGTGCATCCCTAAACTTGAACCAAAGTCAACATAATGAAGTTATAAGATAAATATATTATCGCCATCAACTCATTATTAAATATTGACCATAAAAAAGGTCCATAAAACACTTTCTTCTCATTGGACCTTTACAGTTTGTGTTTGACTTCACATATCCAATGACTTTTCAGGGCAGGTGCACTACAAAGGCAAATTTGCATTTGTGACCCCATCCCACACAAGAATGTAGTGTGATTTTTTTTGAGGCAGCTGCAGGACTTCAGCGTCCAGAGACTTCTGCCGATCTTCACTGTTAGCTACAAAGGACTACAGAGAGTCTGAACATCAGAGCTCTCAGCATAAGAAACATGAGCTGCATGAAGCAGCCGGAGAACCTCAGGCTTTAGGACTGAGGGCCTTTGTGGATGAGAGCATCTGTCTATACATCCTCTTCCCCGTCCAGGCAGAGGGGATTGTGGGAGAAATTCTCACTAGCTCTCTGCAGTGTTTAAACAGATGGGCCCTCCAGCTCCAAGAGTTACACACTCTCTCTCGCTCTGTCTAACACAGATACACATGCACACACCACCTAGCCGTGGCAGGGAGGAGAGGAAAGGATGCCCTCAGAAATACATGAGAGACACTGGCAGGAGAGATAAAGAAAGAGCGAGTCGGAGAGGAAGTGGATGGAGACCAGAGCACTGGATCAGCTCCAGCTGCTTTCTGCAATAAGTTCAGTGTTGTTGGATAATGCAGTTGGGTAAATATAATGTCCCCTGGCGACCCTCACATGCTCTCTAAGAGCCAATAAACTTCAGACACTTCTGAGCTACTACAGCACTTAAAACAGAGCATGCATCTTGTCAAACGTACTTAACACCTACATGCACATTTTTCCATTGTCTTTTAACTGTTTTCTCTGACTCAGCAGCTCATTGGATTCATAATAGCGCTACATGCACACATTTGTTCGTCGGGAATAATGTCAGAGAGGGAAAGGAGTGGAATAGCACACAGTCAGCGCTAGTGCTCAGATTAGGAGGAGGATCTGAAACTCTGTCGGCTTGACAGGCTGCTTGTAGAATTGCAGCTGTGCGCATTCGGCTCTCACCACACCTGAATGATTACGGTGAGGTTGCTTAAAACACACACACACACACACACACACACACACACACACACACACACACACACACACACACACACACACAGTGTTCTTTGAGAAGCTGTGTCTTTCTTCGCTCTCTCATCTAACAACACAACACGGCCAAAAAATAAAACACATGCAGTTAGAAACTCGATGGACTGAGGCTATTAGAGGGACGAAAAAAACCTCATCAAATGCATAAAATATGTATTATATAATCAGATATATTAACTGATTTATTTTATTTTTTAACTACTATAGTATATTTTTATGAATGTTTTATATATTAAGTTTTACCATTTTAATTTTTGTTCCATGTTCAGTAATTTTCTTATGTGTTTCCTTTTGTATGTGTCTTGTTTCTTATGATTCATTTATTTTTTTATTTCAGTTTTAGTTTTTGTTCAGTTTTAGCTTTGCATATTATCTATTTATATGTTTTGTTTTCAATTAGTATTTTCAGTGTTTTAACATGAAAATGTAAAACGTTGGAAATAGCAATGTCAACTAATTGAAATATTGATATAATGTAATATTTATAATTATATTTCAGATCCTAAATAAATAAATAGAGTTAGTTAACCACCCATATATATGTATATATGTATGTATGCGTATGCAGTGTTTGACTGGAAGTTCACATAACCGATTATCAAGTTTGCTTTTCTGTTATAAAAGCAAAATGTTTGAAAGTGATGTGTAAATGTGGGCAAGTCGAGAGCAAAGCTCTTTTCATTCAGAAAGTGTATTAGGTGAGTGGGTAGGTAAATATGTGGAAATATGTGTGTCAGACGGTACAGAAACTCAAATCACAATCAAACGAGTGTTTAAAGCGAGCTGTCTGTCAGACTGTACTGTCAGCGAGGAGTCCTCCTACTCAATCCAGTCACTTGTGATTTTTAGGGTTGTTGTCATGGCGAGGCTCAGCCACTCTCGTCACAAGATTCCATGACATCACGGCGTCATCCTGCAGCGACGGCCAATCAGAAGCCGGCGAGTGTGAATGCAGGCCGAGGAGGATCCACCAGCAGGACCATCGAGGAGCAGATGGCTGAGGCGTCTGGGAGCTGAGAGCAACCGCTTCTCTTTTTTCCTTTCTCAATCCACCTCTCTCTCCCGCTCTCTCTTTAGTCTTGTCTACTACAGTGTAAGATTCAACTTTTTTCTAAACATATGGGCATGGTATTGTTATTCAAATGCAATATGTGTAACACAAGTTCCTCATTAAGGGGTTGAGCCCCGCCAGCCACACAAACCCTGTGCTTTCTGAGCATGTGATACCACGGATACAATAGGGTTTATAATCCGTTAGATTGAAAATAGATAATGAAACGTCTTCTCTGATGGAGATAAAGGACATTTGTAAACAGAAGTGTCACGCCTGCTCAAATGGAGCTGCTGTCCAGGTGGATTTTGAATGAAACTTCCAAACAAATTGCTCAAAACTCATTACTTCTCTCCATACAATGAAAATGCATTCATTGGCTGTCAAATTCTATTGTAATCTTGAACTAAATACACAATGCAAATACATTCATGCCTGCACGAATGAATGAATGAACGAACAAACAAATAAATAAATGATGGTCATCGGTTGTCAAGTTCTTCTGTGATTCTTAAATAAATAAAAGAACAAACAAACAAACAAACAAACAAACACATGACCACCAAGCCCCTGATCGATATCAAATTTAGATATTGTTGCATTTATATTTTTTATGTACTGTAATTTCGAATTTTTATAAATCCTCAAACTTTAAATAATTTGCAAGTGATTGTTTTTATTATTTCTTTACTACTTTTTTATTAATTTCCCGTCCCATTCCACAATACACAGTTCATATCTTAACAAAGACGGGAAAAACACTCACAGTGGATAAAAAGACTTCAAAGATTTGAATGTCTTCCATCACGTTGTGGAAGAAAATAGATGGGGGTGAAAACGAAAGAAAAGCAAGGGGAAGAGGATATGAATGGCAGGAAAAAAGTCTGCACTTCTTTTAATAAGCCATCTGTGTTTAAGAATGGCTCAGTGCTTATAGAACCAAACGAACTGAGTGATGTGTGTGTGTGTGTGTGTGTGTGTGTGTGTGTGTGTGTGTGTGTGTGTGTGTGTGTGTGTGAGTGAGAGAGATAGAAAGCAAGCTATTTGCACAAGTGTGTTCAGCAAATGACCAAATCAGTCAGCATATAACAACATCTCGAAATCAATATTCAACTGTTTCATCTGCAACTGCTCAAGATCTTTAATCATCGTTAAAACACTGGTAAACAAGTACCTGGTCCACATAAACACACATAATTAGTGAAATCATTTTAAAGGGGAAGGGGAAGCATCAAAAATAACTACAATAAACTTAAACGTCTGTTTTCTGACAGGTTTCCCAAACACTCTGCTATTGGTCGGCCAAATGAAAAGCCCCGCCCCAAACTCACGCCATTGGTTGAGCCAATGCTGTCAGGTTGGTTGAGATACAAATAACACAGAGCCACAGAATAAACTACAAGAGTCTTGCGTATGGTTGTCTCTGCATGTTAAATTGGGATAGAAGTCATGCCTGTGGACATTTTCAAACCAAACTCTGGGGGAAATATCACGTTACGTAAAGCCCAACACTATTAACGCTGTATGTTTAGATTTGGTAATTGTTCCCACTGGTTTGGTAGACTCTTAAAAACTCCCTAACAGCCGGAATAGAGTGAGCCTCCATTATTCCCCTGGCTGCAGTGATCTTTGATGGCACCCGGGAGGACACATGCGTGCCACTATTATCCAATGGAGGCACCCATTAGTGTTCGGGAGAGAGACACAGACCAATAACATGCATTAAGAAACGAGAAACAAGGAATTGGATGGAGGGATATAAAACTGCCCTCTGATGTGGGGGAGGCTTAATATGCACACCCACGCGTCCGGTCTCATTACACACATAAAGGTCAGAGAACAATAAAGAGAAACTGAACTGAACTGACAATCGTCTATAATGAATCTGCAGCCATGTTTGTGACAGATCAAAGCGTCGAATGCCATTGTTCCAATTCTCTCCATGTTCAATATAGTCAATAAAGGCAGCGCTGCACATGCAAACCCACACACAAATGTAATATATGTACATATTTTACATTTCCATATCTGAGATATAGTGTAATATGAAGTAAAAATATATGAGAAACCTAGTAGAGATTGCAACAATTTCATATATTAACATGCACATCTAGTCTGTACAAATATGCATGTTTATGTATGTGTAAAACATTTTTGGACATATATGCCATGCGCATACAGGATCCATTTCAAAAACACATTTTGATATTATTTATAAAAAATATAAAGGATAGACATAACAAAAAAAAAAATCATATATATATATATTATTAACATATGTATATATACAAATTTTTACTATGGGGATAATAATATATAATATATTGAAAATAATATATTGCCTTATGGTAACATATATGGCAATATCACTACTATTGATATAGGGCAACACATGTATATATTACATTTCTGTATGAAAAGTACTGAGAATAACATGGGAAATAAATAAATAAACTAAGCCCCTCTTTGTGCAATATCAAATATCAGATTTATTTATTTAAATCCTCAAACCATTACTTTAAATACTTCCCAAAATCCTTCCAAATTTTGAATTTCTTTCAATTTGAATTTATTATTATTAACAGCAGTGCGGCTTTAACATTTCTTCATTACTTTCACATTCAATTCCACAAACACAACACTTCACATCTTAAAAATAGAGAGAGAGGGGAAAATAAACTCACAATAGATAAAACGACTTCAAAGATTTGAATGTTGTTGCAATTCTCTCGATTTTGAATCTGTTCAATAAAGGCGGTGCTGAACACGAAAGTGCTGTGAGACAAACACATAACAGTCTACAGCTGCAAAACAACCTTTATTGTTATTTATGGGTTTTTTCCTCACTGAAAAAACCCAAGCGGTCACTGTAGCCAATGATGAAGCATCCATCATAAACCCAACAATGTGAAATCCCCATTCCTAGCATGCATCATTTTTATTATGCAATATGTAGAGCGGAGGAAAAAACAAAACAAGTGATTTTATGGAGGAATTATGAGGTCCATTTCCCACTGAGGCGAGACTACAGAAACTCTGTGAACACGTGCTCGGATTTTAATCACCAAAGCTATAATTATAACACTCAACGAACCAAACTACAGCCATTAGGTACAGTCTTCATGGTGCTGCATGCGTGAAAAGAATGACTGTGGTCTCTGTCTAGAAGCCCTGAAGACACACAGAGGCTATCTTGCTTTCCCAGACACTAACGGCTAATTCATTGAATTATCCTTCTTGCTCAGTAACTGAGGCTGCCCTGCCGGCTCGATCCCCAACTTTCCTCGCAACTGCATAAATGAATTTCAAAACAGGGTGAGAGAGAGAGCAATAGAGCGGGAGCTGGGGTGGAAGGTCGCTATAAGCCGATGTAAATGGAGTCTGTTGCCAATGGCGGAGGTAAAAGAGAGGATGGATGGCGCTAGAAGAGGCAGAGATGGAAACACATATGCACAGGCCATCACAATGAGAGCGCGACGGGATTTCATTAGGATCCAATCCGACTGCATTTATCTTTGTTTGTCCAATTCCTAATGACCGCTGCGCCTCGACGGTGCCTGTTCCCATCCTCGCTCTCCTGCACACAGCTGGCACCTCTGGATGCCTGAAGCACCTGCTGGTCGTCAATGAGGGCATCCAGCCACAGACAGAGCTGCCAAAATGCCATCTGCCCAACTGACCGAAGCTATAGCATCCTCCTGCCACCACAAGTCTCGTCCAGAACTGCCTCTTACAGCCCAAACACACATCTCTCATGCAGCTGAACACAGTGTGTAAAAGCACAACATAAGAATGATATGGTACCATTTATGTTAAAGTTTTTAACGACTTACTATGCTTATTACATTTGACATGTTTTTTTTTTTCTTTTCTTTTTTTTTAATAAGGATGCATTAATTGACCATCAGTTAGATGTAATGTAACAACATATTTATATTTCAGGTAAATGCTGTTCTTTTGAACTTTCTATTCATCAAAGAATCCTGGAAAATAAAATATATCAGTTTTCACAAAAAAAAAAAAAAAAAAAAAAAAAAAATGAAGCAGCACAGCTGTTTTCAACGTTGATGATAATCATTATGTTTCTTGAGCAGCATATCAGCATATTAGAATGATTTCTGAAGGATCGTGTGACACTGAAGACTGGAGTAATGATGCTGAAAATACAGCTTTTTTTAAAATTATATTCAAAAAGAAAATAGTTATTTTAAATTGCAATTATATTTCACATTAAAACAATACAAATTAAGTATAAAATAAAAATACAATATATTTTAGCACTACCCTTATGTATGCTGATTGTGACATCAATTTTATTATTATTATTGTTGTTATTATTACGTACAATTATTTAAAAAAACTAAAAAGTAAAAAAAAAATGTATAAAAATGTAATTACTTAATAATTAAGCAAGTAAATTAAATAAAAGTTAAATTACAAACAATTAAAATGTAAAAAGGTAAATTGTTTATGGATAGATGGATAGACAGAGGTTGATTTTAGGTGTTTATCAATTAGAATACATACATAATGTGTCTAAATCACAAACAGAATCACACATGTTGATCAGAAGAGTCCAGATGTTCTCTAAATTATGGTTTGGCGTAAAAAAATATGAAAAATGAGGCTTTGAACTGGACATACTCAGCAGAACATCTGCCTGGGTGTTTGCTTACAAAACACACACACATTTGTCTCCCGGCAACAGAATGATTTTCCATTGATAATGAGATGGGGCGTCAGTCATAGCCCCATCGTTTTGATTATGAGGCTGTGAATATGTTTATTCCACATCAGCAAAAACACATTCAATTTTCACTCGCTTTACCAATACTGAAAATGAGGCTGAATTCTGTCCACCGAACACCTGTTTCTCACTCCGAGCTGATCTACACCAAAGTCCAGATACATTTACACTTCTCACGAATCATCTCACTTCCAGGGTTCAAGATCAGTGTCTCTTTGTGAAGGAGGATCTCTAGGGAATCCAAATTCAGACGGCATGGGTTCTCTCGCTGTCACCGTCGAATCGATTCGAGCCACCGCAGACACGCCGGAGAGGCAAAGGGTCACGGGCTTCCCTGCGGTACGGCCATTTAGTGCTCTCAAAAACCTCCCCTCCCACCGAGACTAAACTCAGATACAAGAACAAGACCAGCGAAATGGCCAACGGAGACCAGGCTTGAGCAATAATTTCAGACAATGACTGTGCAGAATACATCTGTGGATGTGTGAGAGATTCTGGGCTGCACTGCAGTTATTTAGTTTGCTAGCTCGCTTTTAGCTGTATTGAATGCTTGGCTACATGGCCAAAAGTACGTGGACACCTTCTAATTAACAAGTTTGACTAACTCGGTTATACTGATTAAAAACGGCTGCTTAAAATCAAATGAACAGCCATGAAACCTCAGCAGGCAAAGGATTTTTGTAGAATTGAGACTCCGTTCGGTTACCAGCATGATAATGCACCAATGCACAAAGCAAGGAGCATAAAGAAATGGTTTGTTGAGTCTAGGTTAGAAGAGCTTGACTGGCCTGCATGAAGCCAGACTGAAACCCCACTGAGAAGCTTCACGATGAATCTGAGCGCCGACTGTGAGCCAGAGCCCTATGCTCAACATCACGCCCGACCTCACGGACACTTTATATCTGAATTGAGAAAATCTCCACAGCCGTGATCTAGTGGAAACTCTTTCCAGAAGAGTGGAAGCTGTTAAAACAGAAGGTTTTGAATAGATAAGCTCATGTAGGTGTAGTGTTCAGGTGTCCACATACACTACTGTGCAAAAGGCTTTGGCCGTTAGTATTTTCACCAACAAAGTAGGAAATATCAGCTTACATTTCCAAACATTCCTTTTGATTCCTTTAAATCCAGAATAACTGTGACAATTTCTACAAGATACACTAGGAAACCTGCCTGCAAATTAAACTGATTTCTCCTACTGACGCACTACTTTTATTTCCACTTACCCTTTTTTGATGAAAATATTAATGGCCTAAAACTTTAGCACAGTAGTGTATATTTGGCCATATAGTGTGTATTAGGGATCAGGCACAGAAGCACTCCTTCTATCCTTGTACACATTTTGGACAAATTTGCATACTGTTTTCTGCTACTCCTCCTACAATATTGGTCTGATCTTAGTGCTGCTAAATGAGTGGGAAAAATCATACCCTAAGACATTTCAGTATTATTTTGATCAATCAGGTTCAATCGTCACTAACACTGCCCATAATAGGTCATCTTCAGGCCAAACCTCACAAAATTAACTTATTTAATATTTGGCGTTTTAAAATAAAAAAAAAAAGAACAAAGTTCCTGAGTTCGAAAGATGCCAATCATGATGTCAGTCATTTTCTTGCAACATCATCTGTGCATATTAACACAAATCTTTGCCACAATGTCACATTAATGATGCCAAATGCTATAAAAATAGAAATACTGGTAAATCTACTAACATACCTTGAACTAAATTATATTATGTAACCAAAGGGACTCGTATGACCAGATAAATCTGCTCCAACGTACAACTGGCGTGTGCCATTGGGGCTTGGCTGCATAATTGCTGCCTGCAGCTAAATTTGCCATTGCTTTCCCTCACGGGTAAAGCACAAACATCGAGAGACCCGTCTGGTTTCAGACCTGTAAATAAGACTGAATGTCAGCGTGGCATCACCACAGAACGACAGGACTTCACTGACCTTCTGAGAGGCCGACCCAGCATTCTCAAGACATTCTGCCTGTCCATTTTCTCCTCTCTTCAGGGTGTGATGACTCCACGCTACTGAGCCAGATCCAGGAGCTCCACAGCATTCATTGAGTCATTGGCTACAATACACCAATCTGTCTGTGGGAAAAATAGAGAGAGAGAGAGAGAAGAAATATAGATGAAGACAAAATGACTGTCAAAGCACTTGAGCAGTGTATCGCGTTCTCTTATATTTACACAGCTAAGGGTAACTGATTATATTCAAGGCAAAAACACTGACTGAGTGCACAGACACTTTGTCTTATTGCTGAGTGGAGCCCAGTGTTGAGAAATGGTGATTGTTCTTCATTCATCAGCTCTCGAGAGTTGGAGAGACAAATGTGTGAGATAAATGACAGGCTTTCCTCCGCTTTAGAGTCAGAGTGGTCCCGAATTACAGAGTGGTAATTTTTATGTTGGCCACTGTATGTTCTAGCTGTGTAATTGGCATACGTTGGTGCTAATGGTGGAGTTACCATATTCAGAAGAGACTAAATTACCATTCATTATGATGGAACAACACAAACACAGAGTGAAGCTCCACGGTTTTCTACAATAAATAGATAAGTACTAGGTGAACTGGTAAAATTGGGTGTAATTACAAAGAATGTTGGAGAAAAATAAAATGTTAAAACTAAAGCTGCATGATCGTGACAAAAAATCGTAATTGTCAATTAATTCCCTTGATACTGTAATCACTCTTACATTCACAAAACCGAATTTGCATATAAATTAGGGCTGCAAATTTAACATGTTAATTTAGAGTTATTAATTATGTATTAAAAAATAAAGCATTGCAAAATTTATGTCATTAATCACCCCCCCCCCCCACCCCCCCCGACTCGTATGTAAATTCTTGGGATAAATGAAACAGAATGCAGGCGTGTTTCTAAAAATACAAGTGTTTAAAACTTGACACAATATCTCAAAAATGCAAAGACATTCATCTGCAGTTTGGGGTTTTCAGATTTAATTTATTCATTCATTTATTGCTTTGAAAAAAATATTCAGAAAGGATGCATTAAATTGTCAATAAACACATTTAGAATGTTACAAAATAAATGAAGGATCATGTGACACTGAAGACTAGAATAATGATTCTGAAAATTCAGCTTTGGATGACAATGAATAAATTACATTTTTAAGTATCTTTAAATAGAAAAGAGCTATTTTAATTTGTAATAACGTTTCACAAGTATAATGCTTTACTGCATTTTGATCAAATAAATGCAGCCTTGGAGAGTAATATAAGACTTATTTCAAAAACATTAAACAATCTTAACCAACCCCAAACATTTGAATGGTAATATACATTAAATTATCAATTGCATATAATTCAATTGATAATTTACCTGCTGCAGGTCAGTGATGGGCATAATTTCAATCATATAGAAATTAACACTGCATTTGCATTGTCTATGATTCTCTCATCTGCCTCAATAATGCAGACTAATGTCATTGAATTATCTTTAATTATGTGGGTTCAGCTGCAAATATTGAAATATGTGATTATTTGTAATTAATTTGATTAATTAATCGCCATATCTTGTAATTAATCCGATTACAATTTTTAATCGTTTGATACCTCTAATTAAACATAAGTAAGTCAAGGCAGCAGTTAAACAGTACCTTCACATTGGCCCTCTGAGCAACATAAAAACACATTTCCAATTATACCCAGAAAGTGAGCAACGTGACAATACTAGCGCGCTCCCAGCCATTAAAATCACTGAAGCTGTCACTGTAAGTTTACACAGTTTGAGCCCTGCAGTTCAGCGCAAGTTCACTGAGTTCTGGACTCGCAAACGCACCCCTTAAATTCAACATAGCTGTCTCTACTGCAGATAAATATCTAATTTGCACCTCGCTATATTGGCTGTTACACCGATTGCACTGCAAGCGAGCGGCACGACATGTAACAAATCCAAAAGAATTCCAAATTACCAACGGTTCATTTGGCTTTGGTTCTAAAGCATCTAAATGTCAGGTGATGTTTCGTCAGTGCTCAATTTCATGTGTCATTGCGGACCAAAATGAAACATGAAACACAGATGTGTCGATCAGATTGCTTACAACTCGCTCATTAAGGACCAGATGTTATTCATCATGGTAAATATAGATGGTTTTAAAAGCCTTCGATTGGCCATTGCATTCTTGTGCATGACTGACGTGTCTGTGATTGGCTACAAAGCTCAACAACCTTTCTGCAAAACTCCCAAAAATATATATACAACTGACTGCAGTTTCCAGTTCAGCTTAAATGAACACCTGTTCACACAAACTATGATTACAGAGCAGATTATCAGTTAATAATAATACATTTTTGTGTGGTTCCTTGCACAATACTATGTTATGAGCTCCAAACACTTTTTAACATATAGTGCACAATTTGTAAAGTAATATATTTTGATGTTTGCATCACATAACCAGCTCCATATGGATGGCTTTTCTAGCATAGTAAACTTGCTTGTTAGCACACCTGGTACAGCATTACTCTTGCATTGCAAAGTGAGTCCTATGAAACACGAGTCATGGTACAACAGTTTAAAGACTTGTATAAGCAAGATAAAATGGCATGATTGCTTCAGAAAATGTGTTTTTATCTCATGGTTGCTTTTGTTAACCCCATCAGTTAGTATATGCTACATCATTTTAAAACACGATTAACCTTTTAGTGCCATTCACCATTTCATTTCCAAACTGCCTCGAAACATACAACAACCAATGCAATAAAAAATAGTCACATTTATCTGTTTTAGATAAAAAAAATAGCATGATTTTAGGGTTTTTTTCACTTTGAAAGTGTCAGTAAACATGCAAGAAACATAATAATATTATTTTTGCAGAAATGTTGCCACAGGCTCCAATGAGTCTGGTTTAAAGAAAAAAAAAACATAGAAGTAGAAAACGTCATTACGTTTCATGATTAGGTAATCATGGTTGCAAAAATCGTAATGCTTATTTGATTATTGTGCAGTCCTAACTGAAATCTTATACTGCATTACATCAAATTAGAAATAAATGTATTTTCTGAGGTATTTACAGTATGTTGCTGCAAATTTAAGGGTTAACAGTGTTCTGTGCTCTACGCAACCAAATCAACAAGCATAACACCTTCTACAATAAATACAGTCATGACACAGATAAGAACAACCGTTAGTCTTCAAGCATTAGTAAAAAACAATTCAAGGATAGACAGGTACAGTCTGTCCAAAGGCAGAGCAAACGTTTAGATGTTACATCAGAGAAATCTGTGACAGGCAATGAAGGAAAATGTTGTGCATTTGAATATCCCCTACTGAGGTTTTATTAGTCTTTTTTTCCCAAGGAAATATGCTTTCATTAAAGCCAATGGGAACTGTTGGGTCACGTTGGCAAATCTGCACTGCTTGACTGCAATTGTGTAAGCCTTGAAATTCAAAAGCTGAAGCAAAATCCCTTTTGAGCACCTCAGGGATTGGAGCTGAGGAGACGAAAAACCTTCAAAAAATCACTTCATTTGCCATTTCTATCAGCATCTGACTTCTTGACCTTTGACTAAAAATGCAGAAATGCTCTCTTGTAGGCTTATATTCAATTGTCTAATGTGTAGAGCGTTATTGAAATGCCGTCAAAGTATGGCATGAAAGTAATGACCAGAACATATAACTTCATTTCCAGGACACACTACAAGCTTAGACTGTTATATTGAATTAATTAACCGAGATACTGTTCAAAAGGGAGTATTTAAAACAAAAGTAAAACACGAAAAGATTCAGTTATACAACTGGTTGCTTTTCTAGTCATTTGAACAAATAATCTTTTTCTTATTGACTTCAAACATCCCTGGTTTTCTTTCCCATCATTAGATCTGCAGATTGCAAATGAATCACATCTAAGAAAATGCCAAACTTTCATCAGACGCAGCTACTGAGCTGAGAAGCGACACCATACCGCAATAAGTCCACGTACACACTAGCATTTGCGCACCTACACACTTGTTCACGACATCGCTTAACTTCTCAGGCATGACAGCAAGGAATCGCTTCGTATAAAATCTTTCCATTCCGATAAAAGCGAAACGCTCGTCCAAATAAGTCCAATCTGGCAACCTGAGCGAAGGAAGGCGAGTGTACGAGAGGCGCGATCGGCATCAGTGCACTCCTCCGTTCCAAACAGGCCTGCTGTCGACACTTTCACAAGCATGCGTCAGATCTCTATGTTGTTAGCGATCTAACTTCTCAAGCGTTCCTCTGTGATTTATATAACATAACGCGCAAGGACAGGATATTTACATTTCTTTATGTCAGTGCTTTTACCCAAAGCGAATTACAAATGAGGAATGCTGATGCAGGTGCGTATCATCAAGAGCGAATCCCTTTGTGAAACAAACACACTAAACACCTCCACAAAGACAATCTGAGGAAAGAGGTTTTATAAGGCACCAGCTTGAAATAGTGATTTTTCCAGGAAGAGCTAATTACTGAACGATACAATAGTCTCTGTAGTTGTATTCAGATTCATTTGGATATATTTCAGTTGTAATGTTCATTGTGCTTGCATATAACAGTAATTACTTTTCTATTATCTTAGACCATCCTGTAAAAAAAAAAAAAGCTTTCTAAATTGGTACATCGTACAATATTAAAAAAAAAAAAAAACATCAAAGCTCAAACTCTGCTTTAACAGATGCAATAATCAGCACAAAGGCAGCTGCTGAGTTTGTCAGTCTTTCTGAATGATTCACTAAAACAATCAACTCAAAAATGTTGTTAGTTTGTGAATCGAACAACTCTGTTTCCACGAAAATATGAAGCAACACAATTCCACAAGAGTCATGAATCTGACTATACGCTATTCTCAGCGGTCCAGTTCATACTATATAATCTGAATCCTCTGACCGTTCATCTGCTGCTAATGAGGTTATTATAATAATGGACGTGTAAATGTGCTGAAAAGACCCCTTATCTATGATGTCAGCTGTTTTCCTCTGCTTTTCTATCACTTGTAAAGGCAAATCCAAAATGAAATGAACGTTGGATTGGCAAAGCAACAGCACTCACTGCGATACGGTTCACATGCAAATAAGGCCAGAGTCAGGCAGGGGGTCGCAAGCTTTGTGACCCGAGACACTGAAGCAGCTGTCCGGTCAACAGCAGCAACCCCTGAGAGAGACAAATGAAGCGAGATGGGGAGGAGGAGAGAGTGATAGATGAGAGAAAGAAATCTGAGACTGAAGGACATAGAGAGCGACTGCTATTCCAAACTATATTAACAGTTTCAAAAGTACAAGTTACATTTAAAGAGTTGCTTCCCCAACATTTCATCTGACCACAATCACAAACCCACATGACTGTGGGCAAAGCCCTGATTAAATCACAGCGCATTATAATAAACATGCAAACACTCCAAACCTTTTTATACAACAACCTTCCCTCAGAGATCACTCTTTTAATGACTAATTAAGTCAACAAACACAAGGAGAGCTCTATAACAAACTCACTGATTTGCTCTTTATCAGAGCTCTTTGGAAGTAAAATGACACTCTTGATCAGCGGCTCTCAATGAACGGACAGGAGGGGAAAAACAATACTAACACAGATAACAAAATGCATTTAAACAAATCATCACGTATTTAGGATAGTAAAATATATATAAGCTTATAAAATAGAGTAGAATATACTTTCAATATCTTGTTTTGAAGGGACAGTTCACCAAAGATCTTAATTTGGTCATCATTCAACCTGTGTGAATTTCTTACCTCTGTGGCACAAAGAGAATATTTGGAGAAATTAGAATTTTATTTGTTTATTTGTTTGTTTGATTCATTTGTCATCAAAAATGATTGGTTACCAACATTTTTCAAAATATTTATTTTGTGTTGCAAAGAATAAAGAAAGTCATTCAAGTTAGTAATGACATAAGGGTAAGTAAATCATGCCAGTTTTCATTTTCATTTCATTTCATTTAAAGCCTTACTAAATATGTGTAGATAGAATTTTCCAACTAGGAAAACAAATAAATAAATAAAATAAAATAAAAATAATAACAATAATATTATATATATATATATATATATATATATTAGGGGTGTCAATGTTATTCATCTTTTAACGCAACTTAATTGTTTGATAAGGTTTGACCCCAACTTCTTCCCATCACCGCAGCGCAGAAGGTTATCTGTCATTGTGTGATGAGGGTACAGCACAGTGTTGCCAGGGTAACGGCACAAGTGGGCTATTTTGAAAATACAGTCGCGGGAAAAATTACAGAGCCGTGGGTTGCGGTTTTTTGGGCTACATTTATAATGTACCGTGGCCGCCCAAAGTGTATATAGACTAATAAAAATTAAAATAGATCCTTTTACTAATGTGTATTATACTTGGAATGTATCCTTGGCAACTTAAGAACAGAGAGGCGGTTAACATCACAAACAGCAGAGCATGTTAAGGAGGCTTTTACACAGCAGAAATAAACATGACAACAGCCACTATAGATTATATAAGATAATAAACACACGACTACGATAGGATATTTGTATGTGATTTTCTTGTCACTCGATGGTGGTTTGAAGTGACTTCTGAGTAAAAGTGCACTATTAATCTCATAAATTGTCTTATGAAGCATGATGCTAATATTATCTCTAATGCAGCTGCAGAACAGGTCCAATTCTTCTTTATAATGCATTCTGTCATAATACTTCACGTAAGGTCGCAAAAAATGTTTTGTTGTATTTATTTAGAAATACTTTTGGTAATAGTTGGGTAAATGTATACTGGGACTGAAGCGATGTGGCTTGGTAAATGTTTTATTGCCAGTACAAGGCTGATAATGGCTGAATAAAAACAAAAGAATAATGATAAAATAATAATATGGATTATGTCTCATACCTGGCGGAAGTGTGAAAGGTTCTGTTTCCTTAAACTAGTTTGTCATGCATTTCTTTATTTCAACACATTTACAGGTAAATCCTAGTATTTTAAACTTGTGATTAATCACAGTCCATGACTGTGATTAACGCAATTAAATTTTTTAATCGATTGACAGCACTAATATATGTATATATATAGTTGTATAAAGTGAGTATATATTTAGTTGGTATAAAGTGAGTGTGTGTGTTTTTGTTTGTTTTTTTTGGGGGGGGGGGCATCTATCTGATACAGTTTTATTTCTTCTTAATGGAGTTAAAAGTATCAAAGGTTCTCATAAAAGCAATTCACTACTGCATGAAACAAAGTGCACTATGATATATTATACATGGGTTACAGAGCTCACAATGCATTTACATTTATGCTTTAATCCAGAGCGACTTAATGCACTGCATTCAGTTTCTGCAATGAAACACATGACCTTGGCATTGCTAGCAAGGCTCTACCATTAATATAAAACAAGTAAACGGACCGTTTTCTTTCTGTAATTGAATGCACAAATAAACACAGAGTCATTTGCATTTGTGCTCTGCATCAAAAATGTTTAATTTTTAATAACCCTTAATGATGCTCATTCACAATAATGGTTAAAAGACTCACAGTAAGAATGAACGCAACAACAATCTTAACTTTCAAAAAAACCTAGAAACTCTTAATAAATGTTTACTGTAGACAAACACGAAAAAGATGAAAACATCCCAAAAACAATCCCTAAATGAACCATTTTCCTCTTAGAAACAATGAAACATGAATGTTAACCTTGTTTTCCATCATGTGCAACACATACGCATCTGATAATGTCTTTTAATATTTAATTTTGCACGGAAGCAAATATCAAGCCGCCTAATGCTTGTGCACAGCTGGCCGATTCTGATCTATTGTGCAACACACCAGGAATCTCAGACTTCCACGGATGAGAGGTAAACAGAATCATTCAGCACTGAACTGAAGTATTAATGTTACACCTGTGGTTTGTTCAAATGAGAAAGAGATCTGCAGTTTGCTTTCTTTGTCAACTAAAGCTTGTATCGATTACAATGCAGTATATGCGGAGTGTTGGTATAAAGATGAAACACTCTCAACTCCAAGAGAGGGTTTCCATTAGAGTCAGAGCTCTTCCACGCTTTTGCTCTCGCTCTTTCTGTACAGATGCTCTTTTGTACCATCTCCTTGATACGAGCCTTCAGCAGGCCTTTCATTTTGCATTAAATTATAGAAAGACTTAGACAACAGAATAAAGAGAAGGAGAGGGGCGAGATAATATAATCGAGGAACAAAACGGAAAGCAACTCTGTGTTGAGGTTGAGTTTGGTTAGTATATTTTGACGGCTGAATTATGTACCGTTCGAGTCAGGAATCCAGTGGCACTTTTGCCTTTGCTGCTTGATTCTTGCAACTGATATCAGACGACTTCCAACGGAGAGATCAGATGAGTTCAGATGACTGCCAAATGAAACTCTACTGAGAGAGAGCAGTAATCAAATACAGCAGAACCCGATAAGTCCCACAGAAGAGTTGTGAATTTATAGAAATAGAATATAAACATTTTCTGTTAAAAAGTTTGGGGTCAGTGTTTGTTTTTGGAAAGAAATTAATGCACTAATTACCTGCACCTGCACTCAATCACCAGAACAATATGGGCCTGTTTACACCTGGTCACTTCACTTTCTCTGATCGGATATCTGATTTGTTCAAACGTTTCCATTTACACTTGGCCACATAAATGTGTCTTCGCAATACGGATATAAATCCGTTCTTCAATTCCTGCGCTATATGCAAATTTAACGTAGTTCACGTCAATGAAAGCAATAGATATGCGCTGCATTTTATTCGTTATCAACTAATTTCAATATCAGAGACCGCAACAGGAAAGAGCGTGGCATCAGCACTGGGGAGATAATTTATTCTCACTAATTTTAATGATGATGATTATGTGTTGAGCGTCTCCGACAGTTACTTTCAGTTTCATTCGTGGCAGTTTGTGTGTCGGCTTGCTGAGGAGATACTCAGCTACTCATCCGCGGTGATGCTTGTTGCATTAGCGCTGTCAAATCTGAATATAATATGCCATATAGCTTATAAAACACTCTCACACGTTTATTATTTTAATATTTTGGGAGGATTAAAATGCATATATGGTTTCAACAACTAGATGCATTTTACACTTGTCCAGTTTCGTTCCTCCTAAAGTGGTTTGAGCGATCGGATTTAAATGCGTCTCGAAAGCGTTTCGGAGAGCATTTACACCTGGGCCCGTATTCATGAAAAAACTTAGAGTTGCTAAGAGTTGCTAAGAGAAAATTCTTAGAAATGTGGGTGTTTCCTCTTAAAGTTAAAGAAAAGAATAATTCAAAAAGCATCTTAACCCTTAAAAGAGGTCTTAAGGTCAAAAATTGTTAGGAGTACGGACGATGACTTTTAAGGGACTTAAGAGTTTCCTTAGCAGCAGAGAAAATGGATGAAACATGAACAGAGAGAAGAAATGTGTTGCACACAATGCATGGCAATGCAGCAGTGATGATCTGGGTCTGTCACAACCTTATATAAGCAAAACAATTACAGCACAAACAATTACAGCACTTTCAGAATCTTATTGTGTCGCTGTTCATTTCCTATAAAATATGTTAAGTATGTCAGCATGGTGAATAAAAAATAAGATAATATATAATGTGAGAGAGAGAGAGAGAGAGAGTACAGTAAAACAGGAAAAAATATGCCTGTAATTTCAAAGTGAAGGCTTTTAGTAGACCCTACTCTTAAAAGAACTCTTTTATTTCCTTCTTGGACAACCAACCAATCACAGTCTTCAAAAGACTGTGTCATAGCTAGCAACGGGGTCAGCCCCGCCTCCTCACTGAGATAAAAGTTTCTGTCTTATCCTCACTCAGAGTTGCTCTCAGATTGGTCCTGAATCACTTCTAAGCTAAGACTCCTAGTTAGAAATGTTTAAGCTAAATTAGGAGCTCTCTGAGAGGATTGTTCGAATCTTTAGGAATACGGGCCCTGGCCTTTTCAGGATTGGATAGCTATCAGGTGAAGTGACCAGGTGTAAACAGCCCCTACAAGAGCACTCTCAGTGGTTCCTTCCTAGGCCCTGTGTACTGTTGACCCTTACCTGTGCTCTTTCTACCTCGTTGATTCTCTTATTAGTGGACTGTGGACTGCTACCTGGAAGTGCAGATAAGACTGTCACCTTGCATTCTCTGAATTTGATCTCAGATTTTATTCTGAGTCTTCACCGTTGCTAAAAGTGTATGCTTGCACTAATAAAGAGAAGTTCAGTTTACCTGCATCCTCCTTGTTCTCATCCTTGGTGAACTGTGACCAAGTCAGTATATTAGAATGATTTCTGAAGATCATGTGACACCAAGACTGCAGTAATGATGCTGAAAATGTAGCTTTAATCACAGAAATAAATTACATTTTAAAGTATATTCAAATAGAAAACTTTTATTTTTAATTGCAATAATATTTCACAATTTCCCAGTTTTTTGTTTGTTTACTTTTTTTTCTGTATTGTTCATTAAATAAATGAAGCCTCGATGAGCATAAGAGACTTCTTTAAAAACATTAAAAATCTTACTGATAAAGAAAAAAAAAAGTATATGCATTATACAAACAGTCAAACACTTAATATATTAAGCTACATAAAGAAATTGTTAGAAACTGAGTATAACTTTACTTTAAAAGAGAAAAAATAAAGAAACCATTAAAAAAAAAAATAATAATAATAAAAAATTTAATAAGTTCTCAAGGAGATCCAGAACTCATTTGCGTTGTAAATGATTCAAAAATTGGCCTATATAGTGAAAAACATAATAATCCAGGCAAAACATTAAAAGATCTAGGCCAGATCTTTCTTAATGGTCATGAAAAAAAACCCCCAAACATCCAAACAGCAGATAAAATATAAAAAAACGAAGCTGTGGAATGGACTCTGTGAGCATTTCAATGAAACGAACCTGTAGTTTGCGATCCATCCAACTGGGCGGTCATAGCGGTAGGTGTTTAGGAGAGATTTCATGACAGAGAGCAGGAGATAAACCGGCGTACTGACCTCCTGGAGTGATCCTGCCCGCTTGAAGAGTGTTTGCCAAAAGTTTATAATCTTCAAAAGAAGAGCTGAGGCCTCGAAAACTACACACCTTCACTTGCAAACATACCCTAAAGCTTTCTTTATATTATCAGTATCATAAATGAAAGAGCAGTACCCTGGGAAACTTTGATCTGAGTATGAATGCACTAAAGTGGAACATCATCAAAGCAATTTGTGCCATTTAAAGTTATACCATAAAATAAACATCTTGTGTAAAGCCTGATGGATTTTTTTTTGACATTTCCTGCTCATGCTCTCCATGAAAAAGCACCAGGATCTGTCAGCAGGGCGGCATTAGACAGAAAAAACACCCGATGGGATCTCAGATACTACTGTAAAAGTTCAGAAAATCACAAACCGGCTCATGCGCTGCAAAATTAGGCCAATTCCCATTTTACAAATCTAGATGAGATGTTCATCCGGAGTGTGTTTTCAAATGCTCTGATGTTCGGAGCAATGAAGATCCAGCATATTCCCAAAATCAATCTCCTGTGGCAGACCATCAGTGCGGATCCAATAGCAGAACATGTATGCGTGGTTTTAGCAATAATGAATCCTTATAAATAAAGAGTGAGGCAGACTCTTGAATGCTGGATGAGTAGACGACATAAATCTCAAGTGGGACACTCCGTCGGAAATGAATCCCAGTGCCGAGAGCTGCCACTGTCTCCTCCAGCACGACACTTTCACTTTAAGTGCTGGTGAAGCTCCACCACACGATATTGTTCCTGTCCCCTGATCCCTGCTATGTACTATGTGAAAATGTACATGTGAGGATTGATTTAAAAATATCTTCTGGTTGAATGGAAAGGACAGGGGAAGAAAAGTCACACTGAATGAGGCCATGACAAGGTGGACTGGGACACATGGATGGACAGAGAGAGAGAAAAATGGGCAAGAATGGATTTTGAAGTCTTAGTAACATTGGAAGAAGGAAATGTAGAGATTCTGATTCAGATTATTTATTTATTTGTGTATTAGCCATATACAGTCAATCGAGTCAATGGAGACTGATGCTGTCTTGGATTAGCTGCCAAATGACATTCCATAGGCATAATGGTTTTTATACTGTACAAACTGTATATTTTATCGCCCTACACCTAACCCTACTCCTTACAGGGAACTTTCCGTATTTTTACATTCTCAAAAAAAAAAAAATAATAATAATTCTTTATGATTTATAAGCCTTCTGAAATATGGGGACATGGGGAAATGTCCTCATAAATCGCCTTCTCCTTGTAATAGCTGTCATACTCATGTCATTATACAAATTTGTGTCCTCATATGTCACAAAAACATGCGCGCACACACACACACACACACACACATTACTAAAATTAGAAATAAATATGAAAATGTATTGTATGGAATTACTAAAATAAAACAGATTTATTATTTAGATAAATTTATTTTGCAAATACAATTACAATCAACCACTATTCTTTGACCCCCACTGCATCTTATTTCCTCTGAAAGCATTTAAAAAAAAAAAAATAATATATATATATATATATATATATATATATATATATATATATATATATATATATATATATATATAGGTTTATATAGGTTTGAAAAAAGGTGAGGGTGAGTACATTTTCTGGAAAATGAAAATACACACCAGGATATCAGGGCAGTCACGACTGATTCTGATAGTGGGTCATGCTACTCAATGTCATGAAAATTGGTAAGTATTGTATGAACTGGTTATTTGTACGACCTGACTCATACAAAACCATTTAAATTGCAGGTAAAAGGTTCAACCTTAAATCTGATCCTCAGGTATAAAATTGCACAAATTCACCACCAATTCGCCAAACTGTAAAATAGTCATGAATT
>CM071955.1:32167500-32225000 GCA_036784905.1 Acrossocheilus fasciatus
CCACTGTTTGTGTTAATACTGCAACACAGGCGCTGTCAAGCAGCTGTGAAATATTCATCAAAGTATATCTCTGCTCAGGTGTGCAGATATGCAAAGTTCAGACGCTCGTGCTTAATCTTTACATTTGATAAAGTCAGATAACAGTGGACAGGGCTTTAGCTTATTTGCATGTGAGAGAAACTAAGTGCACTTGATATGCACTTCAAATATTAAAAGTACATTTTAAAAAAAAACTGTACTTGCAGATAATGTAATAATGCAACGAAAGGACACTTAAGGGACTTTCACGACTGTTTATTAATACACTTAAGTAGACTTTTAAAAAGCACATGTAATGATGTCAAAATAAAAGTCATTCTTTTTAAATCATTGTTTTAATGATCTTCTGTAAAGTGTGATCTGCTGTAAAGAAGTACACTTATTTTGATGTGTTTAGTAATTCGATTTAGTGCTAATAATTTTAAATGTACTAAATTGCAACTTCATCATTACAAATACATTTAAATATATGACACGTTTCAATAGAAATGACATTAAAGTAAAGTATATTTTGGTTTACCATGATTGCTTGTCACCCATATTTCAAAGACAACAGAAGTAATTATGAAATTACATTTAAAGATGCATTAAAGTCCTACTTCAGTAGGTCAAAAAAGTAATGTTCACTATTAAGGAATTAATATGCTGTAAGAAATCTGTGCAAATAAGGCACAACAAACTCTATTAATAAGTATACATTTTTCATATTGATATTTTTACCTGTATTTTGGCCTGAAATTCATTGCATAGTGTTTAGGGGCTAACAAAAATTAATGCATAATGTCCTGGAAGAAAACTGATCGATTGTTTGTTCGTTCGTTCATTCATTCATTCATTCATTAGTGTTTTGTATATTTTAGGTTCTTCAAAATCTTTTCCTTACCCAATCTAACTCACATAAGTACAATTTATATTTCTCTACATGTATATAATACTTTTATGGAAGCCTGTTTCCACCACTGAATAAAAAATAATAAAAAGGTTATTGCGACTTTTAATCTCGCAATTCTGACTTTTTTTTTCTCGCAATTCTGAATTGCGCAGTTTTAAAGTCCAATTTTGAGGGGACAAAAAAAGAGTGATATGTTCTCAGAATTGCGAGTTCACAATTAATATAATAATAATATAATATAATATAATATAATATAATATAATATAATATAATATAATATAATATAATATAATATAATATAATATAATTTTATTAATATAATAATAATAATGAGATATAAACTCGCAATTCTGATAAAAAAAAGTCGCAATTACCTTTTTAATTTTTTTATTCAATGGCGGAAACAGGCTTCCATATACTTTAAAGCATAAACCAATAAATCAAAAGGTTTGAAAAAAAAAAATAAAAAAATCACTCATTTGTACAAACTTTTCTCAGAGCAAATTGTAGCCATGCTATCCACACTGATTTTACCATTATTTAAGACATTGTTGAGACATTTTAGGAGAAACATTTGAGAGTTGATATTTAAATAATATGAAACTAAAATGAAGGAGATCTGAAAGCTCAACATATGAGCAATACAACTCTCCTCTAGCTATATGACCTCTGTCAACAATAATAATATGATAGTTTTGTTTATCCTTGTTTTAAGAGCAGAGAGTATGGCACTCTCATATTTGACAAACAGGCCCAAAATAAAAGTCTTATCACTGTAGATTTGACTTCCCACAAGTCTGTGGTCAATCAGATGAGTTTACCTTTAAAAGCACACTGTTATGAAATAAACTCCAAATGACTTTGACTGGGATCTGTTATAAACTAGGATCAGACCGTCTCTAATGTAATACATATTTCAGACGACAGTAAACCTTGCTGACGTGATGCCATCAAACTTGCCTGTAAAGCCTTCTGCGCTCAATCTTGCTCTTTCTCTCTAGTTGAGACTCTCTTGTGCCAGCATTCAATGTCACAGGACCGATGCCGGGTAACTCATCAAATTACAGCCGCTCTGATGACAGAACGCTGGCTCCGCTTCAGCATCAGCCCACTGCAAAAGCACAGCTGATTAACGTAGGCTGACTCATCTAGGGAAGCCCACCACTGAATAAAACAAAATGAAACATGGTAATTGCAACTTTAATGTAACTTTTGATACATTTGCAATTTATAAATTAAGAATTGCAGAATATAAACTTGCAATACTGACTTCTTTTCTCAGGAATTGTGAGGTTCTACCTGTTAATTCTGACTTATTTTCTCGCAATTTTGACATTTTTGAGTTGTGAGTTATAAAGTAAGAATTGTGCGAAATAAACTTGCAAATCTGACTTTTTTTTCTCACAATTGCGAGTTTCTATCTTTTTTCTCGCAATTCTGACATTTCTTCTTAGAATTGTAACATATAAACTCATAATTGTGAGTTATAAAGAACTGTGGGATATAAACTAGCAATTCTGACTTTTTTTCTCACAATTCAGAATTGTGTTTATATCTTGCAGTTCTGATTTTTTAAAGTTTAAATGTCGCAGTTCTGAGAAAAAAATCAGAATTGCGAGAAAAAAGTCAGTTGCGATATATATAAATATGCATTTCTGAGATATAAAGTCGCAGTTCTGAGAAAGAAGTCAGAATTTCAAGTTTATTTCTTATTTCAACATTTTCTGAATTTATTTCGGGAATTGAGAGATTAAAATGTCTCAATTATCTTGTTTTATTTTTTATTCCGTTGTGGAACAGGCTTCCATATTCTCATCTAATCTCACAGAGTAATATTCCTCCAGCCGAAACGAGATAGAATCAGCCTCAAAGTGTCCTAGTTAGAGTAATTGTTCTGCTTTGATGGAGCGAGAGTGTGTGGCGCAGTGAAGTTTCTCTGGAAAGTACTTTCACCTGCCGAGGCGAGGCCTGTCGGGGCGAGTGTTTTAGTGTAAGAGATCCGTGGGATGCGCATGGCTTCTCTGGGAGTGTCTGGCTGGTAATGATTTCAGCTGGCGCCGTTTGTTGAGCAGACACAGGCAAACATCATTTTTCCCCATCTCGCTGGGATAGTCAACATCCCAATCGGAGGAGGACAGCGGACAAAGAGACGGAGCGAGTGCATTCCTTGGTTTCCCTTGAAAGCACACAATTTCTGTTTTGCTGTTCACTCTAACTATTGCTCTTCCAGTGCAGCTTAAATGTCAGCTCGCATTGAGAGTGATGCAGAAAAATGCACATATTGCATGGGCTCCACCTCTGCTTGCTACAACACGCGCGACACTTTTCTGTCACCTGCTATTTCGCTCTCGCTGAGCTTCTTTCTGCTTTCCTGCAAATGGCGCTGCAGGATTTTCAGATGTATTCAGTAGCAGCTGTTCTAAAAACGCACGGCAGGAAGCTCATCTGCTCCTCCTGTCAGTTTAGACTCTCACAGCTCTCACATACAGACAGATATCAAAAGAAAATAAGAGAGAAATAGAAAAGAAACGTTTACGGTAACACTTTACCTTTTATACAGAATGCATTATAAAAGTTGTATTGCACTGTATGATGAATTCAGTTGTAATACATTGCACTACATATCTATTCATTTCCACATCTTTAAAAAGTATAACGCATTAAAACATGACAAACAAACCCTCAAATAATATAATAGTTATTTTTGAAAATATATAATGCATTGCAACTATACGTTACGAATGCCTTTATAAAGCATTTACAGAGACATCACAAAATGTTTAACATAAATCAAGTCGAAACAATGTCACACTTCAGGTTTTGTAAATAATTGGTGGTGAAACTATTTGCGATAAGAAATAATTACCAAGAAACGGCAAGTAACACATTGAATTAAATTTAACATTTTGTTGTAGAAAGACTGAAATTTTATATTCTTGTAAAACATATTTTAATAAGCTTTGTTTTATTTACAACTATACAATGTAGCGTTGTATTATCATAAACCCTAACTTTTCAAACAGAACATTTAGTTAAAATAAGTTTCTTAGCATTGAACTGTAAAACACTGGTTGATTCTATGCTACTAAATTGGAAAGGATGGGTAATAAACATTTTAATATTATGTAAGTGATATTTAACTTCATTTATTATTATTTTTTTTTTTATTAATCATAACAATTTACAATGTCTTCACTCTTATAATTATCATAGTTTTAAACATGTAACAGTGCATATTTCCATAAAACATTTTCTTAAAAATAAGCTGTAAAAATAAGTCTGGGACAAGGGTAAAACAATCAAAAAGGGCATCTGAAGTAGCACTTATGAATGGACATGGTAAAAATCTTACAAGACAGTTTTAATGTGACCTTCATACATCAAAAAGAACAATTATAAATCAGTTACTTTTAATAAAAATCAACCCCCGGGACATAAACGTGCTCAGATTTGAAGAAATATATTGTTGAAAATGAAAGCGAAAGGTAATGTACCGCTGCTCGTCAAACGTTGGCCGAATGTTGATGAACCTCTGTGTGAATTTGAGGAGAAAAGACATCCACTAAAAACCATCAAAACACTGACTGATTAAAAGTCACTGCAAAAAAAAAAAAACATAAAAGCATCATTCGATGCAAATGACACTTTGGATATTCTGTTTAGACGTTGTGTTTGCGTGCCAATTGTTTATTTGGCAATACACGGCAAGTGACTGTACTTGACTGTACTCCACTGTGGACGAGAATCACTCACGTTAATGGGGTGCTGATGCAGTAATGTGAATATAATGTGTTGATGAAGAAATCTGATGGAAAGATAAAACGTGAAGAAAATGGCAGATTGCAGAGCAAAATGGCTGCCTCCTGAAAGCCCAAGAAAACATGACAATCAGAGTTGCATTGTCTTCCGATCGACTGCTTTTGTCCTATGACATTCAAACGAAGCGAACGGTATCAAATAATTCATCTCGAATCTCAAGAGCAGCCAATTAGCTAGCGAGGGCCCTCAACATGTTAAAGATCTGATAGCAGCAGTGCGCTCGCTCTCTCAAAGATACTGAGAAACGATAGAAATCTGCACTTAGATCTTTTCCAGCCTGATAACTGAACAAGATGACCCTCTTTCAGGGCTCCCCTCCTTATAATGGGCTCAAGAAACTCCCGAACACCCAAGAGAAGCACATCGCCTCGGGCTTCCGCCGCTCTCTCTGAGCTGCCTTCTTCACAATGCAATATATAGATACGAGTTTCAGAATCAGGCATGTAAACTCACATAAACAAGAAGTTGTTAATGTCTGATAGCCAGCGCTGCTTCAGAGACGGGTGTGGTTTTCAAAGGTGGATGTGACTGTTTGATGCTAGAGGCTCTCCTGTTGTTCTTTCATTATTAATGCATTCTTTTCTTTATTTATTTATCAATTCCTCCCTCCGCAGCCCAGGCTACATAGACCCCTTAACATACACATGGTGGCTGCCAGACCTTATTACAGGTGACATCTTTTAAGAATCTTTAAACCTCATTAGCGATTGCGAATGCAATCTGTTAAGCATAGGAAACGTCTGTTTTTATACTCTCTGACCTCTGTTAGCATGTCACTGTCACAATACTGTACTGCGATCCATGTTCTCTTCTTTCGGAGTGATGTTTAGTGATGGAATCCATTAACAGGCTTATAATTAAAGATTACGGATGGTGAAAGCTTTTTAATCATACGTTTGTCCTTCTTGTTATTTTTAGCGCTGTGGTTTGGTTGTTGATAATGGCGGTACAGATACTGGTAGATTTCACAGCAAATTAGCTGACAGGAGATCTTGCTCATGAAATCATTCTGAATAGAGATGCAATCGTGTTTATTTCTGGGCTTATTTAGATGTATTGCATAAACATCATAATATTAGGGCTGTCAATTTACATGCTAATTTAGAGTGATTACTTATTTACGATTATTTAAAAAGCATGTGAAAAAAAAAACTTAATTATTTATACATACAAAGGAATTTATCTATCATCTGAGCAAATCAAGCTTGAAGCCCCAGCTGCTGCTACCTGCAACACACCTCACCAAACCACACGAGTAATGAGCTAATGAGCCACTCACTAACTCTGTCACGACAATTCGGGGGGAAAAAAAGATGAAATAACAAAACAAAATTGAATTTTGAATATCATAGTTACTGTAGGAGGTTTAGGTTTAGATCTAATGTATGTGACTTGACCTGCTTTCATCATAAATAAATAAAAAAATAATTTAATTAAATTAAAAACAATAAGAAATTAAAATTATGTTTAAATTTAATAACGCTGAAATAAAATAAAAAAATGTTTTGATTAAACAACACAAATTTGAAATGAATAAGTTCATAAATAATAATAATTTAACTAAGCTAAATAATAAAAAAAACATAAAAAACAAGACACAGCAATGTAAATAATACTTAATTATAATTTAAATGAGTTAACTGAAATTACTAAAACTAAAAGCTAAATAATGCAAACAAAAATAATAAAAACAATGACAACAAAAATAACTGATTTGTTTGTAAATGAAAAAGAAATTCAAAATATTCATAAATACTATTACAGTATATGGTAACATTAAATTCAAACAGCTAGACAATTGCAATAGAATAGAAAAAAATGCAGACAAATGTAATTTTATTTCATTTCACTTGATTTAAAAATGTGGTGCTCATGGCGTAAGACACTGAAAAAGAAAAAAAAAGCAAGCCTTGATGTAACAGCTAATGTTATGTTAATATAAAAAGCCAAATATTGTATGATAATATTGATATATTCAAGTGATTCATATGATTAATTTGTCAAAATAGAAAAAAAAAAATAATGAATCAGCTGACAGCAATAATTAATTTGACATTTGGCATAGTTTCTATCATTGTAAAGAGCATAATGTATCTACACCCATGAGTGCAGCATTTCATATTGCAATACACTGAGGTTTTTAATGCTTAATCCAGAGATTTCTGTGTCATATGCTCAATCATGATGTGTATGGCATGTATATGTGTTGGTATGTGACAGTGTGACTATAAATAATGGACATTGTGAGCAGCGAGTGTGAAAGCGTTGCGGCTCCAGTCACATTTATCTGTCAGATTTACATCCGGCGGAGCAAACCCGAACCTGTCTAAACCTCTGCAGCACTGGAAGATCTGTGCATCAATAATGAACACTGGCATGATAGGCACTTATCAATAATTACATTGATTTAATTCAATATACGCTCCATATTCAGTATTGATGAAATATTCATCAGGGAGAGCATTCAAAGGGAAGCGGAGAGGAAAATTAAGGTCAAACAGAAAAGCATTACCCCATCACACAAACTCATCTCAATCCATCTAATTCACACGTTCATGCATTACGAAGTGAGCACATGTGCATTAGAAAGCAGTGAGCATGTACTCTGGACGGCGCTGCGGCCGGCTGGCGAACAAGCTGTAAATTGGAGTGATTCTATAAACAGCAGTGTGGGAGGCGGTCGAGCCAGAGATCTCTCGGGAACATGCTACACCGCACAAATAAAACAACACAACATCACGACACCGCTGCAGACGATGCAACACGACTCCGCTCAACGTAGTAGCATCCTAGCGTGATTAATGACGGAGCCGACACAGACCTCCTCCAATACAACGCTCAGATCCTTCGGATACACAAGTGTATGTTACAAATTCAGAATTGCACTTAATTGGAAGCAATGCACTGACTGAATCTCGCCCGGCAACTGTAGTTTGTAAAGTGAAAAATGAGCCAATTATATATCACAGGTCAGTTTCGATATTTCAGTTGCATAGCGTAGAAGCTATTTACTTTCTTAAGACACGTTGCTAGTCTTATTGGGAACGACTCATCTGTGTGCTGCAGTACAAAGAAAACAAATGTTTCTCACAGTGTCCTCTGAAACCACTTTTCTTTCGGCTGACATCATGAGACCCTCGTAATTCTTCAGCCCCTCGCCTCCAACCATCTGTCATACAGAGAGCACTTTTCATGAACCAATCAATTCCCAATGGGGGAAAAAAAAATCAAGCATCATCCTTCATTTTCTTTCCTCGTTGAATATCCTGTTTGACTGGATGTCGAATTTCAGAAAGTAAAATGGGTTGCGAGCCAGGGTCTGAAATCAATGGCTTCTTTGTAACATTCAATATATTTCATAATTTTGTGTTGTATGAAATGAAATATTTTGGCTCATATGATGCTTTCAACTTCAGTATTGGAGTGTAGCACTTTCATCCATATATTGTTACTCTAAGAAATAAGTTACTATAACCAAAACCTGTAGAAAAGAGTTGGTCCATTCATAAATAAATCCTGAGTTACATAAATATTGAGTAACACCCTACAGTTAAAAGAGCCAATTTAATTTAAATCTTTACAGCAACTGAAAAAGAAGAGTTCCTCAACACTCTCTAACTTACTTGATATACTGTATATTGATTAATTCAATCCATTCAAAAAACAAATAATATACCAAAATATATAAAAGCAAAGCATTTTATAACATTTGCTTTCCTTTTATATATTTTGGTATATTATTTGTAACACCAAATGTTTACTTTCCAATGCATGCTGCTTGGATTTATTATGGCAGTGTTTAACAGTGATAATATTTGGGTGTTATTTGAAGAGGTTTAATAAAAGTATACAAAAATATACATGGAAAATGCTGCTCAGTGGTGATATGAATATGACCGCCGAATGAACTGACGTATATGCAGCTCAAGGCTGCAGGAATCTTTGGCTCTTTTGTCTGGCTACTCACTACTCATTTCAGTAAATCTCATTCTCCTTTAAGAAATCTGACTGCAGTGACTCATGAGGTTTTACTAAAGTCATTCTGCTGATTTCATTTCCCAACGCTCATTTTCAGAGCTGCAGATAGCAGAGTCATGTCATCCTCTTAAAACACAATGGTGCATTACCTGTTCGTCATTAGACACGCCTGATCTGAATCTTTCACCGAAGGCAATCACAGAGCTGAAGATACTTATTACACAGAGAGGGCCTGGCGGAGATTAGGATGTCATACTTCCGTGAACAATGCACACAAGCAGAGCGAGATACCGCAGCCGGCATAAACGTACTGTATATTCATGAACAACACAAGCTCTGTGTGGTTTCGTTGACAGCTCATTCCTAGCACTCCAGTAATGGCAATTTCACAGTCAGAAATGTTTTTCCAAAGATTAGGAGGCAATGATTATGAGAAGTTAGTGTTTACCTGCTGTACTTCTGCTCCTCTGTGCTCGTGCTCCTGTTAATTCTTCATTAACAAAACTACGTAGTAGTTAGTAACAGCCAAAGCAAAATAAAACATGACGTCTTCACGCAACATGCAGTACTGTTATTTCGTTTGTGGATGAAACAAATTGGTTGAGTTAATAATGCAATGACTCATTCATAAACACAGTAATTCGGTTTGTTTCTAAAACAATCTTTATTTTCGAACGAGAAAAAAAAAATTGAATGGATGCACAAATTAATCAATGAATGATTTTTCTGCTCTTCTGTAAATTGAGTGCTGCACAAAATCAGCATTATCAGCTGTCCATTCAAATGTTGACATATGACTGATACCAAACTCATAAGGCTAATCTTAATAAACTTAAATGAAACTTAAATACCAAATAAAAAGCAATGTACACAACCACAATGTTGCTTTTTTTTTTTTTTTTTTTTTTTTATCAAAATCATCATGATTATATCCTGAAATAAGTAATACCAGCCTATGGTTGAATGACATCCATCCTGAGCACCACTGACAAGTATCTGATCTTGTAAAATGTGTGGTAAGTACTGCCGCTCCATAGTATAAACAGTACTTGTCATCACAAATCTCGAAAGCGAAAGTGAAACTAAAAAGCGATCGTGCATTCGAAAGCAGTTTCAATGCCCCGTATATTAATAGTGGCTCCCTGATGCCCGCATTTTATTTCCAGTATAATTACCCAATGATATAACTGCGCGAGAAAATATTGAAATATATAGCTTCCCTGTTTTACCTTCCTGCTGTGTGAGCTACTAAAATGAGCCGCACCGTGAAACAGCCAATCAGAGCAGAGCTCAACATTATAATTCATGACCCTTCCAAATAAGGTAATAACAGACCATTTCATTTTAGGAACAAATCCTAGGGTTTTAAATGGACATGTAAAACCATTTCTGGAGATGTTTTGCCCTTACCTAAGCCACATACCTTCTATGTACATATCAGAGAACCATTTAAAATATTGTACCAATGCATTCTATGGCTCCTTTAAATAAAAAACAAAAAACAAAAAAACAATTGAATTAATGAGCAATTGAAAAATGAATCACTCATAAAGACAGTCACTTGTCGCCACCTACTGGCTTAATAATGTAACATGCAGAAAGAGTCACTGAAAATCCACTAATACACCAACAGTGAAAACAATGTACACAATGTCCATCTACTTCAGCTTAAAAGCTTCAGTTTAGTGGCTGCCTAACATTTTTAAGTATAATTAAATTTTTTTGTCATTTCAAATATATATTTTTTAGTTCATTTAAATTATATTAAACTGACTTAATTTCGTTTAATTTATGAAAATGAAGTTGAAATTGAAACGACACTTTACGAATCCAAATTGTAATTCAACCCAGCGCCCAGCCCTATTTACTGTACATCAATAAACTTTTATTTAACCTGGTTACACTGACTGCTGTACAATATTTGTATAATTTGCTGTATGTAACCAGAATCCCCAATGTGCCAAGCCTGCAGCACAATCAGCCGCACTGAGAGAAACTGAGCTCTAATTCGCTCTCAAGTAAATGACTGCAGCACCAAAGTATGGAAATGAGACCCTCAGTGGATGTGCAGAAGAAAACACAAGAACAGAGAATTAGGAAGAAAAGACATAAATAAAACACTCCGAATGCAAAGCAATCAAAACCACTTTGATCAAAACAATGTTGTATTTTACCCACGCTCATTGGCTTTTAAAGACTTCATCAAATGATATAGTTCGATACAGCTTATTGTGAATTCCACAACCATAACGCAAAAAGGTTCAGCAATCCCACAGGAGACAACAAGACGTAATGGTATGCTAATGACTAGCAAATGCTAGGCATCTCTCCATTTAGACAGACTCCCCTCTGGTTGAAAAACTGTCGGACCGCAAGTCCTCCGTACCATTTGTATCCCAAGCGTCTCAAAACAAAGTCAAAAAAGACAGGAGAAGTTGTGGCTTATGCTTCAGGAATACATGATAGATGCTCCGTCGTTTAATATCATCTTGTTGCTCATCAATCACCGGTGACATTTAGCAAGCACCTCCTCCCTTTCCCAGCCTTTTAGGGTATTACAATGACATACAGAGTTCTGTTAATGAGTTTCTAATGGTACTAGATTATACGGTGGATTCCAGGTAAGACTTATCCAAGCCTCTAATCATATAATATGAGTCTGATGAAGGTCTCCTGCACGACGACTCCTGCCGCGCATGCTAGCTGTGTCATTGTTCGGACAGGATAATGTTCATCATTTCCTCTGAATATTCTGGGTCATGCAAATTAACTCTGAAGCAATAGGAGAGAATATATAATGACACTGCTTTTGGAGTGAAAGATCCTCTCATTTGTTCACCTGCCTTGCTGAATCCCTCAGCGTCTCAATGACAGACGGACGACAAGGCCCGAGCCACAGAGACCAAATTGGACAGATGGGAGTTGATTCATGGGCAATTATTCCGAATGTGTTGGCAAGGGCATCAAAATTCACGTCAGGAAGCACAATTGCTCGGCTAGCACGGCAAACATCTTGGGGAACTAATTCCGTGAAGAGGCAAATCGCAGCGAAAACTGGAAAAGGCAGGTTATGTAAGCTCTTTAGATATGTGTTCATTCAAATCAAAAATCTTGGCTTGATGTGTTGTGTATTTTTAACTCTTGAGCTGCTGACATTTGCTGTTTGCAATCACATCTTAGATGTAAAGCATAGATTGAAAGCCTAATGGTGGTTGTGAGCTGTAACTCTGCTAATGAGGACAAACACAACGTGAGATATGTTGTGCTTGAGAATGATCGTTGTCCCTTGTACATTCACCACTGCTTATGCTATGCCATATGCTAAATATATGCTAAACAGCATGGCATAAGATTTATTTTTCTTACTGAAATAATTTAAACCCTCAAGTGACAAAAATATCTCAGAGGGCATTTTCAACTTTTAAAATACAATTTGGTTAAATGCAAAATGCAAAAATGCATATTTTTGTAAAATAAAAAAATATTTAGATTGAAAATGCATCAAATACAGTATAACTAAAATTATTAAAGCATATTATTTATGTAAATATATTTTGGATATTTGTTGTATATTTTGAAATATGCTTAAATTGTAACCTAAATAAATGGCCAAAATACAGTTTAATTATTCAAAAATATATGTATGTAAATATGTTTTTGAACATTTTGTTGTATATTCTGAAATATATTTCAAATGTATTCATGCTCAAAACAGAATATAACTAAAATTATTGGGTTGAAAAAAAATAAATAAATAAAAATAAATATATATATATATATATATATATATATATGTTTGCATATACTGCAATAAATAAAAATACTTATTACATGCAAAATGTATTTTTAAAAACATTTGGAAAATAAAAATGTATCTACATTAACATGTTTAAAATGTAAAATAATTAATACAGTAGAGGTAACTAAAATAAAATACAAAATACAAAAATTTGGCGCAACGAAACACAATAGAACCCATTACAATCAGTGATGCTGTCTACACTGGATGCAGCGTGATTTGCAATGGTCACTATGTTGCGTCCAGTGTAGACATCTTCAAGCTGTCCAGTGTAGACATGGTGAGAGAGGCTCATTAAAAAAAAAAAAAAAAAAAAAAGTATGTTAGTATACTAAGGCATTTATGACTAGGACATATTTTAAGTTGACATGTACATGGACTGCTCATGCTTCAGTGGGTTTGCGATGATGGTTACATGGCTAACAGATATACATTAGCTCATCACCAATGTAAAGCACTGTGTTAAAAGCTATAGTTAGATGACAGTAATTATTTCTGTGTTAACGGAGCTTGTGTGTTCCATACTGTATATAAAACAGCTTACAGAACACAATACCTGAGTAAATGGATTTGCAAGTATTTCAGCTCACTGAGAAACTTCCTTTACATTGCAAACGAAATGTGCAAACCTTCACCTAATGACTCCCTTTTAGCCCTTGTAAAACGAGCGTATTAGCATACTTCTAAAAATAATACTTATTACAGAAATATACTTTTGAAGAATATACTCAAGTGTGAACTAAATGTAATGTGTTTAGTTAAGTGCAATTAAATGACAATGTATTGTAGTTTAAATTGGTAGCACACAAAGAATGTGCAACTATTGCTTTGCAAAAGTACGTTCTAGAAAACATGTTTCAAGCTAGTATGCATATTTATTTACACTTGCAAAAGTGCTGCCAGTTTCAGAACTCAACCAGCAGCGGCCATCTGCTCTGAGCACCAAACGGACCCGTCTGGATGCGGAGCAGCAAGAGAAAGTTCACGTATGGTTTCCAGCACAATTAAAGGTGCACGGTAAAACGCAGCGGCCGCATGAGGAGCTCATATCTGCATCACGTCTAATAGGTTCACGGTGATCAGACACTGACAGGTGTCAGTTCCCATCGCTGGAGCACACCTGAGCCAGATGTAGACTGAGCGTGTGCAAGTGTAGAGCAGGTGTCAGACACACACACTGACGGACAGATGCTTTCTCTTAAAACACGAGATGACTGGAAATAAGATGAAATGGAACACATGCCTGTCCATCTGCATGTGGACGTTTGCACATGTATGCATACATTTTCATCTTTTTAAGGCAGTATTAGACTGATTTTAGTTTCCTTTACAAGGGATTGTTTTATTGTTGACTCTTATAGAATAATTTGTCTCTTACATGAAGGTTGCCAAATCCTCCTCCTGCCAGACTCGCACACTGCTAATATTGGATTTGAGCCTAATCATTCAGACTAGATTTTATTAAACAGATGTTCCTCAGGACTCTGATGAGCTGATTCAGGTGTATTTGAGGAACAACCAGAGAAACTTTGGGGAAAACTTTTGGGCTTTGAGTAGTTAGAGAATAAAATGAGCAGGGAGGAATAACATGAAAACAATTTTCACAATTAATTACGAAGAAATGGCAAGTAACACACGGAATTAAAATAATAATAATAATAATAATTAAGTACTGTAGAACGACTGATGATTATTTTCTTGTAAAACTTCAAAAAATAATTTTAATTTTAAAGTTTGTAAAAATATGGCCTATATAACTGTGTTAACATGATGGAATTTTCTGTGTTAATATTTGACACTTATTTTTTTATTATTATTATTATTTTTTATTTTTTTGAACGTGTAAAAAAAAAGTTTTGGGTTCTTGAAAAATATACACAAATAAATGTAATTAGGTAAAAATATGTTAATAAAAAAAAAGAATAACTTATAAATATATTAGTTATTAAATAATAACAATAATAAACCAAAAAATATATATAAACAATTATATATAACAATATATAAACAACTGACATTGCTTGTAAATTTCACAAAACATGACAAGTGGAAGTAGACTTTTTAAAAATGCTCTAATTATCTTTATTATATACAATTTCAAATCATTTTTAGAGAGTACAGAATTAAATATTAATTATTAATCAGGATTATAAATGATCATAATTATTATGCATTATTGCTAGTTCACTAATCAAATGTAAGTTCATCTGTGGCTCCTTTCTTCTCAAAAAGCATTAATAAAAAACAATAATACAAGATTTTAAATAAATAATAAATTATATACAATACAAGCAAATTGCACATTAACAGTAATATCTTAAACATATTAAATTAATTTGGGACTCCTTTGTTCTTTCTCCCATGCTAGTTTGGATCATTCTCATTAAAGAAAAAAAGAGACAAAGCAAAAACTAAAATATAGTTTCAATATTGCAATTCTAAGAAATACAAAGAAATGCAAACTATTCTAAAACTTCTCAATTCAACTTTTTAGTGAAATTGGTATTAAAAAGAAAAAGAAACAAAAAAAATGATTTTCACTAGTGGTCTCAGATGATTTTCTGCACCGAGCTGCGCTATACAGATCCTTTACAACTCAAACAGCATCAACAAATGCAATTTCTCTCTTTTCCATAACAAAACCAGCAGGATATCTTGATGTCACCATCACCACAGACTGACGAGAAGCTGGTAACGAATGGGAGAGGAATCCATGTAAACCTCCTGCTAACTACTTCAAAAACTAGTCCAGCTCACAGATTGCTTTCGGGTTTAGCTGGAGCTCAATAATTCAAAGCTGCTGCTGTTTCATCGCTTAATTAAATAAGTTTTTGAGTCACGATGGAGAGAGATGCTCATTATTTGTTTATCTGAAAGCATCAAGCCTGCTGAGCAGCTGTGGATGAAATATTCCTGCGTGAGTCCAGATTCTCAATCTCCAGAGTTTCTGCAGGAGGACAGATCTCTACCAAATATTACTCTGCCTTCCAATAGCAACTGCGTTAAGTGTCAGGTAATTCAGCAAACTTATTTTAATTCAAATGTATTTTTAATTGAAGTGTTTATTTATGTGATGTGTGGCGAGCCATACTTGAAATTTGTGCTCTGTATTTAACCCATCCAAGTGCACACACACAGCAGTGAGCACACACGCACCGTGAACACACACCTGCAGTAGTGGGCGGCCAATGCTGCGGCAGCCGGGGAGCAGTTGGGGGTCGTGATATTGAGGGTGGAGAGAGTGCTGGTTATTCACTCCCCCCACCAACAATTCCTGACGGACCTGAGACTCAAACCCACAACCTTCAGGTTACAAGCCCGACTCTCTATCCATTAGGCATCCTGGTCTCATGGCATAAACGTACCTGGGTGCACTTTTTAGCGAGACCATTTTTACGTACCTTACTACACGTTTTGCCACAGTTTCATAGAGAAATGTCCACTGAGTGGCGCTAAAACATGGGTTCAATACGTAAAGCCTGGCATGTTTTTATTACGTTGATATAGGTACGTATTGCTGTGTTTTTATTACGTTGCTTCAGGTACGTATTGCAGCGGTTCAGAATTCAAATATCTGGGGACCGTCGCTAAAAATGAATGCTCTATCGTGTTGGAAATATGCCCTACACCAAACCCAACACTAAACCTGATAGTGTTGACAAATGCAAAACTGATGATAATGCACTTGTTCGAACCAGAGCTCCTCGTCTCTCAAGTACATCTCCGGACTCCGTGAGCTACCGAACAAACCTACCAGCTATGAAAACCTATCAATGTGAAGTTGAATATGTGTGATGCTAACGTTCAAAAGCATCAGTTTTCAAATCTCCCAACATATTAATATTGTTTGGAAGCCATAACATGATATTCTTCAAGTAATTGTGCGAAAATTACACTTTATTAATCGAAATAATCATTTATTTTGGAAACTGCAGTGATATGTACTTATTGGTAAATATTTCACGTCTCGATAAAAAGTGCACCCAGGTACGTTTAAGCTATGAAACCAGGTTGCCATTTGGCCACGACTGACTGTTAGTCCCGGCGAAGCAGTGTTGCCAGATATTGCTACAAAAAATAAACACAACCAATCAAGAACATAACCAAGAAAAATGCAGCAAAATAAGTTTGAATCTTGTATTTTGCAAATAGGAAACATAATCTCTAACCTCCACCTTCATCCTCCCACTTTATTAATGCCATAATTATTTTATTAACGCTGTTACATCAAGTATTAAAACAAGTCCAGCGATGCTTAAAATAACTAGATCTGGCAACATGGCGGAGCGGAGGCTGCACTTGTGCGGAGATCCTTCACTCCTGCGTTTCGCAGCTGCTGCGAGTCAGCCACATGAATTTATTCAGCGACATGATTTTAAATAATTTTCATAAGGTTTTCTAATTTTATTTTTGAACATGAAACATTTACGGAGGTCTGGACCTCATAGCTGGCTATGGGCCTGGATGTGTAAACTGAATGAGTGTAAAAACACATTACATTTGCCCTTTTCGTGAATGGCATTACATTTAATTATACAAAATGAAGAAAAGCGATGTTTGATCAAGGCTTTTGGAGGGTCCAAATTATTCTGCTATGATAGGCTTCTGAGCACTTTCTTTCCATTTCTATTTCTTTTTTTTTTCTACTAGTGCTCTTATTTAAGATTGTAGATGCTTGTCTCACTGGAAAAGTTTCACTAGAAAATAAGAAGAATAAAGTTATTTATTTTTTTTGATAAAGTTTTAAATAGAAGATAGTAAATTTACAGTTATAATTTTAATAAAAAATAATACTTTCTTTAGTTATACAAGGCATATTTGTGAAATGAAAACTACAAATCAAACAAATTTGCATTTAAAATGGTATTTTCATGTAATTTGACAAACTTCCTGTTTAAGCCACGCCCACTTCCGGATCTATCCGAATACAGATACAGATACAAATAATTTTGAGATTGTCACAGATACAGATACAGATACAAATAATGGCTCCGCTGCACACCCCTAATATCAACTAACATTAACTAATGGAACCTTATTGTAACGTGTTACCATCTTATTTGTTTTAGAACAAACCACCACAGATGCTGACTTTTAGATACAAAACCAACAGCCTTTTCACAAAATAAATAAATAATAAATACATTTTTTCTTAATAAATAAGAGATAATGAAGAGCTGTGCAAAAACATGGATTTTTAAAATATAATTATATCTGCAGTGTATTGTTTGACTTGATTAATTGAGCAAAAAGTAGTAAACAGGGTTATTATTGTTAACTGAGACTATTAAAAAATGTTAATTGAAACAAAATCTTAAATAAAATAAAATAATTTCTTCTTCTCATTATTATTATTATTAGATAGACCCATTTTAGTTACTCGGGAAGGAAACATTTCTCATTTTTGTTTAGTTTAAGTTAATGCACTAAAGTGAACTTGAAATAAAATGTTTTATTAGGTAAAATTAAAAAAAATATATATCAAAAATATAATAAATAAAACTAAAATATATAAAGAGTACTAAAATAACACTGGTAGTAAACAAATACTGATATGAGTATAATCAAGTACTAACAGACAATTTCAACATATTTCAACAGGACTAAACATAATAAAAGCAACCTAATTAAACTGCCAAACAAGGACACAATCTCTGTTTAATTCTGCTTTAATGTTTGATTTCTTTCATCCAAACTGTATATGTTGAATAAAGACTACATATTAATTTATAATTAACTTTCTAAGTAGCAAGCGGGGTTAAAAATGTCATTATTATACTGTATTTCCCTTCGATGCCAAGGTCATTGAACTTTGCCGGTTAAGGATTGCGTGACTAATTATTAAATATGTCCTGCTGCTTAAAATAATGAGGTTTAGAATTGACAGCAGCCTGAGCGTTTGGTGTGTGTCGCGCGGTTATGCACCAATGATTTTATCGTTATCTGGGTAATTAACTCCAGAGCAGGATGAGTAAAAATGACAGTATACAGTGTATACGTTGAGTCATTATCGCTGGAATATATTGACTCAAAAAAGCAAGCATGTTAACACGCATAACCTCTTTAACGTGTCGATATACTTCTACTTTGCCTGCTTGTTCTGCTATTAACTGATTATCGGCTCTGGTTTGACAGCACACAATCTTTAAGCCCCACAGAGACTTATCAGATAAAAGGCTTATATTTAATTTGTAACTCTGCGTGATACTGAATATGGTCTATAAATAGACGTGTTAGCCATGCTATGCTCTCCCCTTCCCTTGATTCGCCCACACTGAATCTCTCATGCGCTAAAAAGCACATAAACGCAGCGTCCGTCGCTAGAGAAAACACATTAATGCACATGCATAAACAGTAAAAGCATGCATCTCACATCAATATGCATGACGTGTGCATACGTGAACGCCTCCTCTCGCACACATGCGGGCCTAATGTGTATCTTTGACTGATGCTAATGTGTTGTAATTTAGTGTAATTGAGTGTGAGGCTGTCTGGAGTTCATCTTGGTTGCAGGCAGTGGTCCTCACACTCGGACTTATTTGGACACAAAGCAGAGCGCGAGTCAAACAGACAGCCTTCAAAGGTTAAACAAATGATTTGTGCTCTGGATCTAATTGCCTCCCCACAGCATGTAATCAAAAAGCCTGGACATAATTGCATTAGGATGAATTAAACGGGCACAAAACCTTCCTGTGACCCGTCTTGATCTGAACAGATTTTCTGACCTGCCCTGTTGTGAGAATAATGAGAAAAAGACTGCAGACTAACAGAGGGAGGAAAATGACTGCCGTTTATTTTATTACTAGTATAGATTATTTATTTGAGTGGGCACCAGAATTATATATATATATATATATACACTCATTGCCAAAAATATTGGCACCCTGGTAAATATGATCAAAGAAGGCTGTGAAGATTAATCTGTATTGTTGATAATTTTGATCTTTTATTTAAAAAAAAAATCACAAAAATCTAACCTTTCATTGGATAATAAGAATTTAAACTGGGGGGGGGGGTATCATTATGAAATAAATGTTTTTCTCTAATAGACACTGGACACAATTATTGGCACCCCGAGAAATTCTTAAAAATTAAAATATCTCTGAAGTATATTCCCATCTATATATATATTCCCTATTCAAATATTTGGGATTATTCCGCAAAGGATACATTAAATAGATCAAAATTGAAAGTAAATACATTTATAATGTTATAAAAATATATACTGTACTTTTGAACTCTCTATTCATCTGCGAATCCTGAAAAGTACATTTTTTCACAGTTTCCACAAAAATATTGGGAGGCACAACTTTTTTCAACATTGATAATAATCAGAAATGTTTCTTGAGCAGCAAATCAGTATATTATTATGATTTCTGAAGATCATGTGACACTGAAGACTGCAGTAATGATGCTGAAAATGCAGCTGCGCATCACAGAAATAAATTACATTTGAACAGATATTCACATAGAAAACAGCCATTTTAGATTGTAATAATATTTTACAGTATTTCTCTCTGTGTGTGTGTGTGTGTGTGTATGTGTGTGTGTTTGTCTTTTCAACAAATAAATGTAGCCTTGGTGAGCAGAAGAGACATTAAATAATCTTAACAACTCAATATACTATATATATATATATTTTTTTTTTTTTTTTTTTTTTTTTTTCCCTCCAATTGATGTTTGTGTTTTGTTGTTTGGTGTTGTTTATGGATGTAATGTAATTATTATTATTATTATTATTATTTTTTTTTTTTTTGTTACTATGTTGTAATTGTGATACATTGTGGGACCCCCTCAAAAACGAACGAGATGGTACATCTCAAGGGGTTAATCCTAATAAATACATTTCAAATATATGATTATTATTTATATATTATCCTCCAAATGGATTTTCTTGCTCAAAAGGCATCTTAAACCAGTGTGCACTGGTTCGCTGGTCTGTTGATTGGTTTTATCCAGGTTTTCATCTGGTCTGGCTGGGGGACCGATTTAAAACCAGTACAAAACAGCTAAGACTTGAAAGACAGATTAGCCTTCATTTGACATCATAAAACCAGTATATAGTTGTGATCAAAATGATTGTGCTCCATTTCTCCGTGTTGCTTGCGTCACGTGCTTGAAGTTAAACAACAGCAGCCATGTTTAATCACTCGCTCGCTGCGTGCAAGCATGTTTTGCAAAATGGAAATGCTTGCAGTGCGGCTATAGCAGTAAAACGTAAGTTAAAAAACTCTCAGCCGCTCTGAGCAACACAATCAAGCTGTCAAAGCGCGCGGCATGGAACTACTGTATACACTCATGACCTTCTCTGAAGCATTTAGTTATGAAGTGTTTAGCACAAAGTGCTGCCCGGATGTGAACATTTTAGATTTTATTTTTCTTGCTGCAGCTCTGTAACCTTTTACTACTGTTTACTGCTCCTAAACCATTCCAAAGCAGCGGCGCTGACTGCTCTACGAGGAGGGTTCAACATTAAATAAATAAATAAAATAAAATAATAAAGGCAACATTTTATCTCACAATTTAGACTTTTTTCTTGCAATTCAGAATTGTGAGAAATAAACTCAAACTGACATAAACTCTGGGTTTCTGCAGGTTTTGTGAACATAAATTTAAGACATTTTAAGACCTTATGAAGATAGAAAATGTAATAAATAAATGTAAGAAATTCATCAACATGAAGTGAGTTTATGATCAAAACAAGAACAAATATGAACCAATGGCATAAAAAAAAAAAAAAAAAAAAACGTTTAAAAACAGTTTGAAAAAAAAAAAAAAAAATTAAATGATTAAGTCAGAATTACCTTTTCTGTTCTTATTCTGTGCTGGAAGAGAAAAGAAAAACACAAAAAAACCCACAGAATTGCAAAGTGTAAAGTCCGAATGGCAAGAAAAAGAATCTTGAGTTTTTATCTTACAATTGATTTATTTTATTTTTTTTTTCTCAGAATTGCAAGAAAAATGCTGTAATTAGTAAACTTTTCTTTTACTCCATAATTGTCTGTACAGAGTGCAGAGAAAACCAAATAACTGATGATGAAATGTTGTCAACTATTCTCATTACTGATAATCAGCCGTATTAACTAGCTGTCGGAGCCCTGCTTTCTTTCTTTGCTCTTTCTTTGCTGATTAATCCCATATCTGTTGATTTAATCGCATATGAAGCAGAACATTAGACCTCAAGACTGAGAAAGAAACTGACAAGGCCGTTTTTTCATGTGTGGCCCGCAGCTGAAATGACAACAGCGGTCATTACCGCAGCGCTGAACCCGTGAGTCCACAGGCTGCAGACAGTTTCTGCGTTCTTCATATTTGCACATTTGTGATCTTTGTTTCAAATATAACTTATAATAGAGCTGCGGTTTCACACACGACTAAAATCCGGCACATTCTGATGGTTTTAGAAATCCATTTGTAAAGGCAGTGTTTATGCATATTTCAGTTCTGCGACATGATTTGTGGATTTCCTGAGCTGAATGTTTCTGAGCACATAAACAGCATGTGCTTATCACCAGAAGAAAGAACGGTTTCGCCCACACGTTTGACTCGCTTAGTGGCTTTGATGCAGTTCCTATTGGTTGCTTTTCACTTGCAGTCCCGTTTTTTTTGTTCTTCTGAATCATTCACATAATGAATACAAGTGATTTGTGTCATATGCTGCTTTGTCTATATATCTGTGTTCCCCACATCTGGTCCAGTTTAAATGGCAAAAACAACAACAAACAAACAAACGAAATTCCAGCACACGAACAGTGATTGCAAAAACTAGATCCAGCAGACTTGCAAAGGATGAGCCTGTTGCAGTATATTCTGAAGATCCGATCATTTCCCTCGATCAGCAGGTCAGCTACACAATCAGCTTCAGTGGGAAGCATTTTATATGCAGGTGAGCAGAATTCTCACTCAAAAACGTACCCACTGTTTTGAGTATGAATATTATCTGGGGTGGACCAACAATGTTCAAATAAATGATTTAGCAAAGAAAAATATTTTTCCACCTAAAATGTGCAAAACACTACCAATACAGTATAGTTCACTCGAGCATGTTAACCGAAGCTTTGGTAATATGCACATTAACTACCTGCTACAAAGATAAAACAATAACACTTTTAAGTAGAAAAAAAATATGGCCATTTTATTTTTGGATGGATGGATTGATACCAAAGCTGCATTTATTTGATTAAAAAAAAAATAAATAAATAAATTGAATATATTGTTAAAATGTATTTTATTGCTGTGATCAAATCTGTATTTTCAGCATCATTACTCCAGTCTTCAGTGTCACATGATCTTCAGAAATCATTATAATATGCTGATTTGCTGCTCGAGAAACATTTATTATTATCAATGTTGAAAACTGTTTTTTTTTTTTTTTTTTTTTTTTTTGTGGAAACTGATACATTTTATTTTTCAGGATTCACAGATGAACAGAAATCCAAAAGAACAGCATTTACTTGTACAATTATAAATGTCTTTACTGTCACTTTTGATCAATTTAACGCATATTTGCGAAATAAAATTATTAATTTCTTAAAAAAAAAAAAAAAAAGACACCGAACTTATGAATGGTACAATATTAATATTATATATATATATATATATATATATATATATATATATATATATATTGTTAGATATGTATAATTTGTTAGCAGAATATTAAATGTATCTCAAACAAGAGAAAAAAGGACTACATTTCCCATGAATCTTTGCAGCTGCATAGAGTGTGAATGAAGATGGCGAGGTGGAGGAGTAAAATGCGATGCTCCTGTAATTTTTGCGACTGAGAGAAACACAGCGAGTATAAGTGTCTGTGATGGGACTGAAGTCACTTTGTTCCTAGTTGCTGAGTTCATGAAAAAGTTGAATATGAGATAAAGATGATATCACAGCTTCCCGGCTCCTCCACAGCTCAGGTGTACAGCAGAAATGTACCTTATACTTGTTTCTCTGTCCGTGTTTGTGACCTTGTCAGCACTGAGGTTTTTTCTGCTCGTTTCGCGTCTGATGAAGAGCAATAAGGAGCTGTCTCAGAGACGCAGCCGGCGGAGCGAGGGAGTAAACACTTCCTGACTGCCTTTTTTTTTTTCTTTTTTTTGGCCAGCTCAGCATCTGATAAATGTGTTCTTGGAAAAATGTCAGTATTATTTCTTTCCTCCTGCCGGGTTGCTCCCACACCTCAACAAACGTGCCAACATGTTGTATTGCTTTTATTAGACTGCGGCTCCAAAGTTAATGATCAAAAACATTCTATAAATCTTGAGGTTAATTTCTTAAATTTCCCTTGCGAGTCATTTTTAAGGTGAAGTGTGTAATTTCTGCTCCATGAGCATCACCAAAAGCATACAGGTTTCCAGAACACTCTGCCATTGGTCAAAGGAACAGAAAGCCCCGCCCCAAACTCACACACTGGCCATTTCAAGCCATTTCTGTTTACACTTTTCTGATAGTTGTCACTGCATATTAATCTGGGACAGAAGACAGTATCTGAACAAAAAAATACACAAATCACCTCCAAAGGTGCAAACTTTAGGCGTGATTTACAGTGAGATAAACTTTTTTTTTATTTTAATCTGTTCACCGATTGAAGAGTAAACAAGTTTTTATGCAAATAAATGCATTATGTTAAACAAGATTTTGTGTGGAAGAAATAGTCACACTAAGTGTTGAGTTACTGTTGATGTTTTGAGAAAAGAATTGCATTAGTTTATGTGTCTTATTTTCCTTTAATATAAAGTATTAAGATGCATTATGGCCATTGCTATACAAACCGAAATTGATTGATTGATTATTATTATTATTGTTATTATTATTATTTAAAATAGATACACTAAATCAATCTATTTCAAACCAAATTATTTTATTCAGGAACAAACCTAAGTGAAAATTAGTTTTTATCATTGTCTTTATTTAGGATTTAAGGATTTAAGTCAACTTTGGTACAAATATGAATTATTATCAGAAATATGTAATGCCTTAAAAAAATGACTGTTTACTTCTGCATGTGTGTATATATATATATATATATATATAATTTTTTTTTTTTTTTTTTTTTTAATGCCATTTTATTTAGGAACAACCCTATTGTGTACATTTTTTTAATAATAACTGGAAATTATTTTTCTCAAAGGATTAAAAATGCTTTAATGATTTAAGATGATATGAATTATGCTTAGATAGATAGAAATAAAACAGACTTTATTTATTGACTCATTCACATTATGGAACCTTTTGCTATAATTACACTAAATCAGTTTGTCTCAATCTGAGAATTATTTTATTCAGAAACAGACGTGTATATGATATTTTACACTGTTTTTAAATTTTAAACCATTTTTTTCTTTTTTTTTTTTAGTGTATAAGTGAATATTTTGAAGTAGCGTTGAGTCATTCGTGATGGATATACGGCTGATTTAAATGAGCAGCAACCCTGCAGACGCCATATTAGCTCACAGATAAAAGTTACATTTCCTCGTATCACCTTTATTCTACGAAATAGAAAACTGACTTTGCGAACCTTGAATGCACCTCTCCACTGTTACTTTCTCTGATTATTCATCACAAGCCTTTGATGGTAGTCCGCGGAGTCTGACGCGAGAGCATTGGGACCGAGGGATCTCGCTATTCTCCGGCAAACTATAGCGTTCCTTATGCTCACGAGGAGAGCGGAGATTCAGAAACGGCTCTTTGAGGAACCAAGGGAAGGAGAAAAGGAGGTCAGATCAAAGCCTAGATAGAGAAAAAGCCATATGCTGAATAAAGCAATCATCAAAATGCACGCAGGATCCTTCAGGGACAATCAACACGAGAGGACAAAACCACAACGCCAGGCTGCAGTGAGCGCCAATGCCTCCTCCTTATCATTTTACCTCGTGTCGCTCTAAAAATGCCCAGCCTCGGGTTAGAAAGTGCTGTGATTCATTCTTTTCAGGGAGGAGAGCATGTTAGCCCGAAGGTTTGTTTGATGCAGTAACATAATCACAGTATGACAGCAATTTTGTTTGCAACACTTGTACAACAACAAAATTTGAGCAGAGTGCTGCCATGATGAAAGCGTTTAAAGTAGTTTTATTCTGAGGAATTACTCCGCAAACTGCTGATTTTGAAGTTTAAACTTGTTTTTTTTTTTTTGTTTTTTTTGAGAGAGAGAGAGAGTTGCAGACCAGCTGAAGCTGTAGAAACTTCTGGTGATGATTATATAGGTGAGCTGAATCAGGGGTTTGCTGGTTGAAGGGAAACTCGGCCACCCAAACCCAAAGCAGAAAAGCTTCCCGTGAAATAATCCTTTTAGGTTTCTCCTGAGAACGGCCTACGCCTTCGAACCCAACACTACTGCACCCTTTGAAGCCGCTCTCCCCTCGGAGAGCTACAAAACTCATTTCTTGCCCTTTGTCTGCAGGCTGACCCGAGATTAGAAGAGAAAACAACTTCCCACCTCACTCGACTCTTTCTGACTGCGGTCCTGATCTAAAACGAGTATTTGAGATATCCATTGTGCTTTAAATTCAAATCACGTATTGCCATCCAAAATTTACAGAATTTAAAGTGAATAAAGTCTGGAGTTAGTAAAGCGCTCAAGGCGATCTCAAGAGGTGCTTCAAATGCGCTTTGCATTGAAATCTCGCTCATAAAGTGCGGTTTCACATTTGCGCATTTCCACACATTTTTGGACGTTGAAAGTTGCCATAAAAATCGAATTAAAATGGAACGACACCGAGGAGGAGATGAAAACACTTCTTTGGGATTTGGAAAGAGAAGCATATTAAACAAAACTCTCAATGACACACAGAAACTTAAAGGTCTCCCATTATGCAAAATAAAGACTCGAGGGTTTAACTGGACTGTCTTCAAATGCCACTTGAAAGTGAAGAAATTAGGACAGAAATATATTACCATTACATAATAATTCCTATTTTCACTACAACAATGAAAATGAATGTTGCATTATTATAATTTAATAGTTAGTTTGACTGAACTGTGTGAATGGAAACTTAAAATCTAATATAACTGTCTAAAAAAAGTCTAATAATAATACAGTCAGTAAAGTCTAATTATATTAGACTATAATAGTTTATTATATAAAAGTCTGAAGACTTAAACGTATAATATAATACAATGCAATATAATAATATAAGATACTGAATTCATGTTATTGCATCGTTTTTGCAATATTTCACTACAGCAATAAAAATGAATTATTCACATTATTCTAATTTAATGTTTCTATGGGCTGAACTGTGTAAATGTAAAGCAAGCTTGAAAGGGAATATATAATATAATATAATATAATATAATATAATATAATATAATATAATATAATATAATATAATATAATATAATATAATATAATTGCATCAATGCAATGTTTGTATAACAGCAAATAATACATTTGTATTTCACTATAAATGTTATTAAATGACTTATTTTAAGGTGCATGTATTAAACTAACATTGTAATTGCACTGTAAAAAGTGTCAGTTTTTGCATGAAACAGCTTTTTTTTATTATTTATTTGTTTTATTTTATTTTTTTACCTGTAAAAATGTGTTAAATTAATGTATTTAGGTTGATTCATGATGTTAAATTACATGTTTGGCTTTAATTAGATGTTACCATTTTGTTACCATTTCAGTGTATCATGTACACAATAAACAAACTGTAATCCCAATTATTTTTATGACATCCTAATATCAGGCAAAATCACATCATTGTGACAGTCCTAAATATAATAAATGAAAAATCACTTTTAAACAACAAGTTCTAGTCCAATTTTGCTGCACTTTCATAGTGGCTGAAACACTGTGCTGAGAACTGTATCTCATTCATCTTACTGTCAGTATACAGAAATACTGTATTATATTATTGTATTGAACACCACTTGAGACAAATGTGTCTCACTTATGAGGCATCTTAGCCAAACCTTAGGCCTTTTAGTTTATGGAACGCATTTATTTAAAAATTCATATCTTCTCACTCCAAAAAAAGATGAATGCTCTCGACTCTCATCATGTGATTCTGGTTTACACTTTAGTTTATGGTGTTGCATATGCACTTGCATCCAGATCTGAAGCTGAACGAGACGTTTAGAGGTCAACCGATAGTGGACTTTACCGATACCGATAACTGGTGTTACATATTTGAAAAAGTAACTCACATATTTTCTTGTAAAAAAAAAAACAAAAAAAAGTAATGTGTTACTTTACTAGTTACTTGAAAAAAGTAATCTGATTACATACGGTTAATCTGATACATAACCCTCGACACTTACCATCAGCATGTATTTTTGCCAATAGCCAACTGTTCCAGAAATTGACTATCGGTGCCGATTAATCGGCAAAACTGATCAATCGGTCAACCTCTAGAGATGTTATACTGGAACAGGAAGTGACATCAAACAGATCACCTTTGCTTTGGACATATTTGTGTCATTGTGCATCCTGTGGCCTGGAAGAACTAGCGGTGTGTTTCTTATTCTAAGCAGAAGTGCCAATCTGACGGATGGTCCCACGGTTCGATTCTGTCAAGCGGTGAGGTGAAAAGGGCATCTGTCACACACTGTCAGCTGAAGCTGTGTTTGCCTTCACATAAACACAACAACATATCCTTCAGACAAACCGCAGCGATGTAGGCTAAGAATAGTTTGAACTATTGCACGCGAAACATGTTAAGTTAAATCTGGTGAAGGTCCTGAGAGGTACGACGTGCACCGGCACAAATAAACATGTTTGATATTGACATAAAAATCAATTTACGCCTCACCGAAGACAATCTAAAGCTCACAGCACGGGATGCCCATCTTGATAAGGGTTGAGACATCGAATCCAGTGTAATATGTAAATCTTATGACAGATGCGCTGATAAAGCTTTCAGTCACAGGTCTGAGCTTGTCTACATTTGTGCAATGCTAGTGTTCCCATAAGAATTGAAAAGACATGTCAGTACGTCTCTTTACTACATCTGAAACCCCGACGACATACTCAAGAGCTCCCGGAGTGAAGTCAATTCAGTGCCTGGTGCTTCTTCAAATGAAATCTTGAACTGTGTAGTATATATATATATATATACCTTTGAGGAATTTTTGAGTCATGTGGGCTTTGAGCTTTAGGCTGCGTCTTAAGTGTGATCGTCAGTGATATCACTGGTTTATTAATGGAAATACTGTGAGATATTATGAAAATTTGCTGATTTGCTGCTCGATAAACATTTCTGATTATTATCAGTGATGAGAACAGTTGTGCTGCACAATATTTTTGTGGAAACTGTGATATACTAGCATTCAAAAGTTTGAGCTAAGTAAGAGAGAGAAATATTAATTAATACTTTTATTCATCAAGGACCCAATAAATTGATCAAAAGTGACAGTAAAGACATTTATAATGTTACAAAATATTTCTAATTTAAATAAATGCTGTTGAGCTTGCTATTCATCAAATAATTCTGAAAAAAAAAAAAAATAATAAATAAATAAATAAATAAATAAATAAATAAATAAATATAAATATATATATATATATATATATATATATATATATATATATATATATATATATATATATATATATATATATATATATATAATGTATCATGGTTTCCACAAAAAATATTAACTGTTTTTAATATTGCTAATAATCAGATCAGCATATTAGAATGATTTCTGAAGATCATGTGACACTGAAGACTGGAGTAATGATGCTGAAAATACAGCTGCACATCACAGAAATAAAATACATTTTACAATATATTCACAAATAAAACTGTATATTTAAATGGTAATAATATTTCACCATTTTTACTGTATTTTTGATAATTTGGTGAGCAAAACAGACTTTAAAAATAATTTGTAAAATCTCAGTTATTTTAAAAGGTAGTGTACATGTGTACAAATGTTTCACTTGAATACGTGTGATTCAAACACCAGGTTCAGAAATGTGAGCCAGCTTTCTTGTTCTACAGCATTACTCTGTTCAGTCTACTATATTGTCTTTGTGATTCAAGTTGGTTCTTGCCGACATAAATCTTCATTTTGTTGTGTTCCACTCCTTTTATTTTCCTTTTATTCCCTGTAGCTAACAATCAGACACTCATGACTGTCATTAGCTGCTGACGAGCAAAATAACTCACGAGCTCTTTTCTCTGATAGAGTAGCTTGTGTTTTGATGCTCCTTCTGCAGACATTGCGGCTGACTTCAGGGTTCAGCTTAGGTGCTGTAAAAATAGAGCTGATAAATGTTTTTAATCAAATTAATTACATGTCAATTAGATAATCAAATTAACTGTGAGCATATCTGGAGATGAATGAGAAAGATAACGAGGATGAACAATAAAGAGAATTCAAAGACATTCTTTTGTCAGATAAAATCATTTAAGAGGTGTTATAAGAAGTGGCTATGTTTTATTTTCATATAATTGAACATTAATTCATGCATTTACTGTTATTATTATTGGGTTTTTTATTATAATTATTATTTTTTTTTTTACAAAACCTTATTTTATTTTCACTGATACTATTATACTTTTTATTAATATTTTGAATTAGTTTTTTCCCAATTTCAGTTTAATTTTAGTTAGTTTTAGTCATTTTGTTGTGTTTTGACATTATTATTATTATTATTATTATTATTATTATTATTATTATATATATATATATATATATATATATATATATATATATATATATATATATATATATATATATATATATAAATAATTTAATATAAATATAATAATTAATATAAATTATATATATATAATTTCGTTTTTTTCTGTTTTAATTTTAGTTATTTTATTTTTTCAAGTTAAATTAAAATAAAATGATCAAATAAAACATTTGATTATTCAAATATTTTGTTGTGTTTTGACATTATTATTATATTCTATTTAATATATATATATATATATATATATACATATATATATATATATATATATATATATATATATATATATATATATATAATTTAATATAAATATAATAATTAATATATATATACCAGATTATGTGGATATTATAGTTAAATTAGAACTAAAACCATAAAGAAAATATTTGAATAATCAAATGTTTTATTTGATCATTTTATTTTAATTTAACTTGAAAAAATAAAATAACTAAAATTAAACAGAAGAAAAAAAAAAAAAACTAATTTTATATATATATATATATATATATATATATATATATATAATGGAAACAGACCAGTACAACACACAATCTCATAATCTCAGCATCTCTTTGATTAGTTATTAAAAACAGTTTCTCTGATGAACTACCGTCGTATAAACTGCAATGAAAATAAACACAGATTATTTGGATATTAAGGTTGGTTTGACCTTCATCTGAAATTCTTCTCTAGCACTCAGAATACAGACAGTGCTGAAACCATCCAGCTGTGACAGGCACATCTACACATACAGTAACACGTCGTCATCTAGCGTTTTCTGAGAACTCAAGTAAAAAAAAGTAAAAACACAGAGGTCGAAGAAACTCGTGAGATTGCGAGAAAGAATAATGAGCTCGTCCGCTTTTAACAATCCCCTTTTTTGCTCATTTCTGAAGCCTGCAGCAGATTTCCAGGTTTGTCGTTTGTCAGGCGACGGTCAGGCTGTCAAGCGGCCTATCTATTTCTGTACGGCCTTTATCTTTTTACCAGCCCTGCTTCACCGGCTGCGTAATCATTATTTCACACAAAAACAGCCACTAGTGAACGTAATAAACGCTCTTATTAAATGCCCCATTACATTGAGCTATTGTGAGCATGTTTGGGGATCAGCAGAGCAAAATAAATGACATTTCTGACTCTGACTGTACCGTTAGTTCACAGACCCATTTAACCGGCAGGACTTCAAACCTCGAACATCACGCTAGCTCTCCGGCAGCTGTGTTTGGACGATCCTGTGCCGAGCAACACCTGCTAAATCAATCAATGTGCACTAGAGTCAAGGACAAAGTCACTACTTCACTTCAGACCACAATCACGCAGTCTTTCGCTCCGATTTCATACATTACACTGGGGCAAAATGGAGAAAAACAGACATTACCTTGGCAGGAATGTGAAATCATATCCAACAATAATATCGGTTTCTCTTGTGAAACCAAATATCCTGTCCTCTGCTCTCGCATCCTTCATCCTCCTCTAAAACATCGTAAATATTTAAAATTGACCGTTTTTACCAAGACACATTTTCTGAAAGAAGCTTACTAGATTTATCTACACACCAGGGTTGTTTTACTATAACTGAAATACTAGTTTTTAATAAATATTTCCAGTTCATCTTTTATATTTTCAGTTTTAATTATAGCTTTATTTGTTACGTTTTTGACATTTTATTTGATTTTGTAAGTTTGTCTATGAAAATGTGCACTAAATTTAAGTAAATTAAAAAAATAAATAAATCACAGCAGGTAACAGTGAATTAAACATGACATTTAAAAGTAAAAAGAAGTGTACATATTTGTAAAATATATTAAATATGTTATTTATTCATTTTATTTCAGTGTTTTATGTTTATTTGTTTAATAAAATAAAATCAATTTAAACAAAGCAGTGCATTTTCTAGTTTTAGTTAGCTATAATAACCGTCACCAGGACAAACAAACCAACTAAAACCATCTGAGATTTACACTGATGTGCTCTTTCTTCCTCCGAATTCAGCTAAAGAGAAATAAATCGCAGGAATGCATTTTGTGGAGAGAATAAGAAGCAGGTTAGTACATCTTAATGCTTATCGTTCCCAAATTGATCAGGTTAATTATGTTTCGTCTTCAGCGATTCCTGGAAGAAAATCGAGAGGCTGGATTTACTTATTTTAGTCTGCAAGACATCAGCATGTAATAGCATTGATTGGTAACAAGAGCGAGGCATGAAGGGAAAGATTACACTCAATTATTTTGTTCTTTTACTGATTCTTGAGATATTCTTGGGGTAAAACAAGCTACAGTTTATGAAGTTTATGTATACCATAGATGATTATTTTGGATGAATGTTAATTTATGTTCTTGTGCAGCCTCCTGCTGTACTTCCATCTCTCACAGAATGTGTTTCCTCAGTGTGAACAATGTCAGGTCATTCAACTTAGGAAAGAATCAAAACTTTAAGGTGGTTTCAAACTGTGTTTTACCTCCATATTTAGTTGTTATGGTGCTGACAAAATAGCAACTCACTTCAATCCATATATGCGCTAAATTCAACATCAATTTTTGTATTTTTCTTTTTTTTTCTGGGTGATGTTAGCTACCAATAAGACCTACAATTAAAAACTTTTACAATTTGTGTGATAAAAGTGACACATCATGGTTGTGACCAGGATTAATATAATTATCAAAAAGTAAACCCATGAATAAATAAATGAATGAAATACAAAAATGCATTTTTACTAAAATAAAATAAAATACAAACAACTTAAACTTATTTTATTTCACCTAGTTATTTCAGCAGCATTTCTCATTTTCATGTATTTTAAGATGATGGACTAAAACTAAAACAAGTTAACAAAATCTATTGAAAAAAAATAAATAAATAAAAATAAAAATGTCAACTTTAAAATAAAATGAAATCTGAATATACTTATACTTATATATACAAATATTAAAATATCTCAGTGAAACTTAAATGGTACCGCTTGTGACAGAATATACATACATACACATGTATATATATATATATATATATATATATATATATATATATATATATATATATATATAAGCACAATTAGCAAAAATCCTGTAAAAGTATAAACTCACAAAGGCTCGTGTCACATTGAACTCAAAGCAGGTGAGATTTGAAAAGAGGACCTTCAGCATGAAAACTGTATTTTCTATTGCTTGATTTCTTCATTTTTCATAAACCTCTGACGGTGAGTAAGGACACAGATGTGGAAGCTGATAAAAGCTTATATTCATTTTTAAATCAAACCTTTCCTTTTCATTTTTTTATTTCTGCTTTTATTCCACATAATATATATTTAAAGTACATGTTCGAATTGATTTACGATCCGAGCGCAGATGTTTGGGAAGGAACAGTCATTAAATATAACATTCATACAATAAACAGTAAACAGGAGGACGTCTCTGATTGAGCCGCTTTTTTCCAAGTCGAATCGTGCAACGTTTTATCTCTCAAACCAGCGAACGAGTCTTTACACCAAACGAGACGTCTCCAACCCGAAGCGTATCATCATCTTCATTTTTCTTCCCAGAGACAACACTTTTATTTTTAGTTTAGGGCCCAGAAAAACAGCGAGCAATTGTCGTCAATGATTTAAAGTTTTAGTGACTGCACACGCAGCATCGGCTGACCTTTTAAAAACAAGTTGTGCGAACGCAGCGGTGACTAATGTTTGTGTGGTTGTGCTTTGACATCACACACTTCAGGTGAATGTCTATAAAGGTCAAACATGAAAGCACAGGTTAATATCATTCAGTCTGAAGGACTCTCTGCTTTTCAGTCACATTGTTTGCGTAGCTGTAGCACGAGTTGAGCGGCTAATGCAAAGGTAACAGGGGTGACGCCTCGGCAGGATGCTGGAAAGCAGTAAATCCAATTGGGCGACACATAATTAAGCTGGCAGAGAGCTTCCTGCGGCAAAGACTGTTACAAGAGAAACACCCCCAGCCTCTCTGCTGGAAGCACATAGAGAGAGCAAAAGCATTAAGTGATTCAAATATTCCTTTAAATAATATTAAGTAAAGCTCATTCGGTGCAAATCGGGGTGGATCGGTGGCCTACTTTAAAATTCAGGCTCGTCGTTTTGGTCAATGCAGCAGAAAGGTCGTGAAAATTCATCTCCAACAATGAATGAAATTAAAGCTCAAACGCTAACACAAGCACAAATGCAGAATAACACGAGGCTGCCGAGGTAAATCTCTCACTGAATCCGTCTTGATCAGTGCTTCTGCCTCCATAAACGGAAAATTGGTATTGATTGAGGCGTCGCTCAAATTCAACTGTGAGAAGTTCAGGTATTGATCGTAATGAGAAACTCAGAAAACTGGTGTGTAGACTGTCACCGTTACATTATGTCCGGATCTTTCTGATTTTCATCGTTTAGCAGAGGAACCCTCAGGCCAGCGAAAATGTTTGTTTCTTCATCAGATTTGGAGAAATGTAGCATTGCATCAGTGTCTCAGCAATGGATGCTCTGCAGTGAATGGGTGCCGTCAGAATGAGAGTCTGATAAAAACATCACAATAACCCACACCACTCCAGTCCATCAGTTAACATCTGGAGAAGACAAAAGCTGAAACTAATCCATCTTCAAGATGTTTTTAACTCTAAACCGTCACTTCCAGCTAAAATATCAATCCATAATTCATAATAACGCTTCCTCCAGTGACAAAGTCCACCTCCTGTTGTTTTATCACATCAAAATCCAGCCACATATTTGTTTAGAGCTGTTTTGGCTGGTAAACGCTGCTTGATCTGTGCAGATTTATCTCCTGATTAACACCAGAACACTTTCACTGGTGGAAGTGTTATTATGGATTATGGACACGTATTTTAGCTGGAAGCAATGGTTTAAAGTTAAAAGCATCTTATTTCTGGATGTGTTTCAGCTTTTGTCTTCTCCAGATGTTAACTGATGGACTGGAGTGGTGTGGATTATTGTGATGTTTTTATCAGCTGTTTGGACTCTCATTCTGACGGCACCCATTCACTGCAGAGCATCCATTGCTGAGACACTGATGCAGTGACACATTTCTACAAATCTGGTGAAGAAACAAACTCATCTACATCCCAGATGGCCTGAGGATGAGCACACTTTCAATTTTGAGTGAACTACTCCTTTAATAATCTATGAAATTCAGTGAAAAATCACTATTTTGTGTTCAGTTCATTAATAACAGATCTCATTACTGAAAGACATACATCAAAGAGAAACATGGTTATTTGATGTGCATTACAATGGTTTATAGAAACAGGTTTGACTGAGAGCTGGATAAATAGTGTGCGATTCTCTCAGCGTGGCACCTATACAAAGCAAGAGCCACTTTTCAATAAATCCAACATTTACTAGGAGCGCAGCGGTGGTTGTCTGCCCAACTTAGCCTGCTGGAATGAACACCTCCGAGCTACAGCGAGTCCAGCTCCACCAGCATCACAATCTGATTTGAGTCATTCTCTGGGGTGAGGAGTTCTCCAGCAATCTCGGTAAGGCCTCGGGCCTTCATGGCCAGCCAACAAAGCCGGCCCAAAACAAGAGAAACAATGCATGCTTTCAAACCGATTTTCAAAAGGGACATTTGAGTGGGTAAAAACACAAATTTGAGAAAGGAGAGCATATTGTGCGCTTTTGCTACACCTACATCAGGTCAGAGTACTGACTATCCAGATCTCGGTTAAAATCTATCCAGATTTTAAATAAATAAAAAAATGAAGCCTCTGTCTCCTTCCTCTTTTGAGAGAAATCCTAACACAAAATACAGCCAAATATAACACTCCATACACCCATCCATGTTCAAATTTCAAGGCAAAGCCAAATTTTACAAATTAATACATATACGTAATGACATACTGTAAAATTTACATAGAAAATAAGAAATCTGGAATACCTGTAATACAAATATATATATATATATATATATATATATAGATAGATAGATAGATAGATAGATAGATAGATAGATAGATAGATAGATAGATAGATAGTAAAAATGGTGTATTAAAAATGTATTAAAAATACATTAATTATTAATAAAAATAATAGTAATGAAATAATGTAAATATTACATGTAAAAATGTTAGTTATAAAAACTATAAGTTAATGCCATATATGATTGATGAAAATTCTACAGAAACTCAATTCTATGTACCGAATGTACCTAATTCTACTTATTTTAAAGAAAAAAAAAAAAAATATATATATATATAGTTTACTGATAAAATTTATATTATCTATATTATTATTTATTTTATTTTATTTTTATTTGTAGGTTTTTTTTACAGAATTTTATTATGGAATTTTGCATTTTAAATAATTAAATTTAAATTACTATTAATAAATCACATTATAAGTTTTTATGGGACAATGTTCCTACATAAAAAAAAAAATATATATATATATATATGAATTACCTTATTATTTAACAGTGAGGAACTACAGATAATAATAATAATAATAATAATAATAATAATAATAATAATAATAATAATAATAATAATAATAATAATAATAATAATAATTACTTATTTATTAATTTATTTATTTTTCCATAAAATAAATGTGCAGTAAAAGCAAAACTTAAATGGTTAGGTTTTCATTCACTCTAAGCCTGAATGCAAAACAAACTTTACCCTGCAGCAAAACAAAATGAGTTTATTCTGCTGACCACCTGAAAATGGACAAACAGATACACTCAGGGAGTTATAAAAACTGTGATAAATTGACCAGCGATCACTGTCAGTGGCTAAAAACCTGACACACATGTTTGTTTTGTTTCTGTTTTTGTGCTATCAAACCACTGAAGTGCCGGACCTCTCAAATATCCATCCAAACCGGCGCTGTCATTTATAAATCCAACCACAGTTCATGGTTTGGACTGCTCTGCTTCTATTCAGTAATACTGAGAGCTATTTTAAGAACAAAAATGACAAATCAGATGAAAGCAGCAGACAAGATTAAACAGATCCTCCAGCAAACGTGACGACACTGGAAAGCTTTCTGCAGCTTTTTAGTACGATTTATCCTGATGACGGCCATTAAAGGAGCCGAGTCTGAACGACAGTGTGTGTGTGAGTGTGTGTGAGTGCGTGAGGCGCTCGTACAGATGCTCTGGAAGCTTGTCTAATCTGAACTGACTCAGAGACGTTTGACCCCAACAGTAAACAATAAACTTCAGAAGAAGCTCAACTCGCCTACAGGCTCGCAGGAATGAGTCTGCATTCATCCTCAGTGAAGCAGAGAAAGACTGGGGCTGTCGATGTCAAAGACTGACCATACGTGTTATTGCATCTTCAAGATAAAGCGGGATAAAAATGGCACAAGAGACATCCATGCAGTTTTAGTTAGTTGCATTGGAGAGGCTGCTTGTAAATTTTATTGGATGAATCGTATTATGTCAAATATTATATGACAGAGCCTATTGTGCTGATTGCTGTTTTGGAGAACATGAGGTTCATTGAAGCTTGTCATTGCTGTGTAAAAGCCTCACCCGCAGCCAAATCCCATACTTTTGTTTGACTAAATATCACATGCTTGATATTATACTACTTTATTTAATACTCTGGGTTTAAAATAAGTAAAGAAATAAAGTTAAAAATAAATTCAACAATTGTGAATTTGTGGGAGAAAAAATTCAAATATTTTCAACTCAACCCTAATGAAAATAATTATAAAAAAATAAATAAAAAGGTATTAAAAATGTCTTGAAAAATAAAAAAATATATCAAATTGAACTCAACCCTGTTGTGAAAAAATAAATAAATAAATAAACAAAAATAAATAAATAAAAAAGCACTATGAAAATAATAATCAGGACTCAAACTATAAATATAAATAAATTGACTCAACCCTATAGAAAAATAAAAAAATAAAAAATATTGACTCAACCTAAATTTAAATAAATAAATAAATAAATAAATAATAATAATAATAATAATAATAATAATAATAATAATAATAATAATAATAATAATAATAATAATAATAATAATAATAATAATTATAATAATAATATGCAATTTCAAAAGAAAATGAATGTAGAATTTTTTGTTGGAAACAATTTACATCATTTTAGGGTTTTGTGCTTTATGTCGTCATGTTAACGAAGTTGTAACACTGGGTGGACTAAAGAGAAAAAAAAGGTTAGTAACTTAAGTGATTGTTTTTCACCCTAAAACCATGTTAATATGAATGTTGTTGTCTTGTGGATTTACTATTGCAATAGTATGTATTTAAACATTCACGGATCAGCTCCTTTCACTTCCAGTGCCTCAGTGTAATGCAGATCTGTGCTTTTTAAAAAAAAAAAAAAAAAAAAAAAATCAAAGAAAGAAAGAAAGAAAGAAAGAAAGAAAAGGACAAGATGAAATTAATTTTCGGTGGTAATCAGCATTATGCCACAAATGTTGTGAACTGAACTTGTGCTAACCCCGTAATATTCCTCTATGAGTGATGCTCAGCAATGCAAAAGCAGCGTTCCTATAAAATTGATTCATTATGTAATTAAACAGCGCAGTATCCAGACTCATTAACTTATCAACAAGTAATCATTCTCACTCTGAAAGGCCCTAAATATTGTACCCTTCTCACACAGACGTTAGGCAGGAGATTAATTACCTGCAAACAAACACCTGACCGGCTGAGCGTCTCCAGTGAAAGCACATCTCTCCCATCTCCTCGTTGCCTAATTATGCCCTCTGTCTTTCAATTAGCACAGCATTTGCACACTGTCACTCTTCATTGCAGTCGTACAGTCATTCTTACACACGTCAGGCTTATCTTCGACTGCATGACCCAGGATGATGCCGTCACGCAAGATCATTTATATTGCTCTTTCAGTTTTCACCAGATCTAATGGAGTTCTCAGCTAGCTTTCATTTCAGTTTCTAATTTGTCACAGATGTTTCTGGTAGAAATCACAGGGAATAAAAACAGAATCAAGACAAATGGGTCATCTTTGGTCCGGGTCTTGAATTGAATTAATGTTAATATTTTTTGGGAAATATAAAAATGCAAAAATGTCTGATTGAATTGCCCTGCTTTTACATGCAAGAAAGCAAAAAAGCAAGAAGTAGGCCCACAAAAAAAAAAAAAAAAAAAAAGCCTAATTCTAAATGAATATGAACAATTATTATAACACCTAATTTTATAGAAAATTATTGTGAATTATCTAATAGTTTACTGAGCAAATCTATTATTTAACAAAGTGTCATGGCTATATATGGCCTTGACTGTGAAAACCCAGCTAAAGGCACTTTTTGGTGATTTAATGTTTTCTACATTAAATTATCCTTCATAAGGTTAAGAACGGTCTGTGAAAATGTGACCTTGATATATTTAATATTGAATGAGTAAGGTCATGCTAAACATTGAAATTAATGGTTGAAATTTTGAAACTTTGATGTTTGTTACCTTATAATCAGATTATGATTAAAATCAGCTCTTTATAAGTCTTAAATAATTTATGGGAATATGGGCCTGCATGAAATGTTATGGGTCAAATAAAATAAGTAAATCAATCAATTAAATAATCACCAAGTAATAAATGCACAATTACAATAAATGAAACAGGAAATGATATCGTGAGCACCCACAGCAATTTATAATATCAGATAAGTCCATAGTTTCAAGGCAAGGTTAGTTCAGGTTGTAAATTGGTGTGGCTTACCAACTCAGTATTTATAAATAAATGATAAAAAAACCTTACTTTTTACTATGACCGATATATTTAAAAACACCTTTGAAAATCATAATTAAGATGCATTATGCCAAATACATGTAATACATCATTCTTAAGGTCTACTGCACGAGCTGAAAGAAAACCCCAGCGATTATTCCTCGTCTTCCAGCAGATCCGCCTCTGCGCATTACCTCTCTTACAGACAAACACGTCTCCTGTCGCAGGGCCCTGGCAGTCATCAAATGTGATTTCCCCGCGTAAATATTTGTGTCAAACAAGCGATGCATTGCCCTGTCAGCGGCAAAGAAAAGCCGCGCATTTCCCTGTTTGAATTACACCAATTTGTGGCTTCACGTCTGTAGAGCGTGCCGTGCTTTTTTAATCCCGCCACATCCGAGGCTTCCTCTAACGGTGCGTAATTTCTCTCAAAACCCGGCCTGCTGAAGAGAGGATATTTGAGATGATGGGCACGGGCAATAACAGAGCCGCTGGGCTGTGCAGGACCAATGGATCGGTCTGGGAGGAGAAGAGAAGTCAGTGAGCGGAGAAGGCAATTGTCAGGCTTTATCAGAGCCACTATCAGCAACACGGCTGGAGAAATGGGCCCTCATAAATTATGAAGGATGTATTATCACACAAATGGAATGGGTGACAGTGATGGAAATTAGAAATGGGATTCGGCTCTTCTGCCGTGGCCGGTAATTATACAGCGACAATATATTACGGCCCAGTGTCAGACGCTCCTACCTGAGCGCAGACGTGCACGAGTGAACGAACGTTTCTGCACGCTGGAATCCAGCCGTTTTGACGCCATATAATCGTTCTAGGCTGAACTGCTGCAAAAAATGGTTTCAGTTTATGAATTATAAATTACAATTATTTTTCAAACCCCCTGTAATGGAGAGGGATCGACTTTGGGGTATTCAATTTCCAGACAGTATCAAGGTCATTTCTCTGCAAAGGAGTATGAATTGTGATTATTAATTAGCTTAAAGACAATCAGCGGTGTGTGCTTCACCTTGGAGAGCAGAAGAGCTGCAGATTGAGTTCTGCTCTCAGAGGTTCATCAGATGAAATCACTACATCGCAAGGTGCGAAGAGTGATTTCTTTGTTTTCAGCGCTTCTTGATTGAGATCTCCGGTTCGCTGTTTCCCAGCAGAGACCGACTGAGAGCGAGGCTCAGCACATGCAAAACTTCACTGCTGTTTCTCCTGAGTTCGGTAGCTGAAGGTCAGTTGTAAAGCTTCATTAGACTCTCAGCTAGACTGTATCTCTCTCTTGGCTTTTATGGCTGGTTAGATGAGTGTGTGTTTGAAAAGAGGCTATTTTTAGCCTTTGTTATTAAGTGCTATTAAATGGCCTCTATAGAGCGCAACAGTCAGGTTCCGGAAGCAAAAACTCCATTCATTTTCTCCATAGAGAAATTGATTTATAACAATAACTGATAAACCATTAAAGACACACCTGCTGTGAGTTCCAAGGTTGTTAATTGATTGTATATGCTTTTGTTGAGCCCATCTGTTCGTAATAATTCAATTTCTTTTTGAAGTAATCATGTTTTATAGTGGAATTTGGTGCTGAAAACTACATTACCCATGATGCTCTAGAGAAAATTCCACCTATCAGAGAGTTTGTTACGGGTTAAACAAAACAAAGTAAGTAATTAAGTCAATCAATTGATATATATATTTATGCCATGGTCTGTCTGAATACTGGATTCTGATTGGCTGGCAGGTGTTGATTAAATTCGTTGAATGCTGGCAAATGACCATGGCATAAACGGCATAATCATCGGCTAGCTGTGCATTAAACGATTTGAATGCACTTCGCGGAGGAAACCACCCTCTTCTGCGCGTCAGGCGGTTCTTCGCCTCCACGTCGTGCATTCAAATCGTTTAATGCACAGCTAGCCGTTGATTATCCCTTACATATATATATATATATATATATATATATATATATATATGTATATGTATATATATATATATATATATATATATATATATATTAGGGGTGTCAACGTTAATGCGTTAACACATGCGATTAATCAAAAATGCCATGGTCTGTCTGAATACTCGATTCTGATTGGCTGGCAGGTGTTGATTAAATTCGTTGAACCGCACAGGTAGTTCAAGGTCAGTTTAATTATGTTCTATATTAATGCGCTTCCTATAAACATTGGTAACCATAGTAACATACAGTTGCGGTTAAATAGTAATACAGATGAAAATAACCGTCATTTTTATTGTTACAGTCAAATATTGCAGCGCGAATATTATTAACATCTTTAATATGTGAATGCTGGCAAATGACCATGGCATAAACGGCATAATCAACGGCTAGCTGTGCATTAAACGATTTGAATGCACTTCGCGGAGGAAACCACCCTCTTCTGCGCGTCGGGGCGGTTCTTCGCCTCCACGTCGTGCATTCAAATCGTTTAATGCACAGCTAGCCGTTGATTATCCCTTACATATATATATATATATTAGGGGTGTCAACGTTAATGCGTTAACGCATGCGATTAATAAAAAAAAATATCGCGTTAATATATTTTTTAGCGCAAATTAAATGTTTGATAAGGTTTGACCCCAACTTCTTCCCGTCATCGCAGCGCAGAAGGTTATCTATCATTGTGTGACGAGGGTACAATGAACCAGTGTTGCCAGGGTAACGGCACAAGTGGGCTATTTTGAAAATACAGTCGCGGGAAAAATTACAGAGCCGTGGGTTGCGGTTTTTTGGGCTACTTTTATAATGTACCGCGGCCGCCCAAAGTGTATATAGACAAATAATAATTAAAATAGATGCTTTTACTAATGTGTATTATACTTGGAATGTATCCCTGACAACTTAAGAACGGAGAGACGGTAACATCACAAACAACGTGAGTTTCAGCAGAGCATACAGGTTAAGGCTTTACACAGCAGAAATAAACATGACAACAGCCACTATAGATTATATAAGATAATAAACACACGACTACGATAGGATATTTGTATGTGATTTTCTGGAGTTGAATGTGTACATCTGAAATGCTAATTTGTGCAGCGAAATAAAAAAGGCTATAAATAGTATATTTTAACAACAGTAAACGACCAAATTCCACGTGTGATTGTAAAATGAAGTTATTATATATTATATATTAAAGCTATACTAAATGAAAAATAAAAATCATAATAAATTAAACAGATTAATTAAATTTCCCCCATTAAAGCCGTTAACAGTCGTACCTTTATCTTTTGGTCTGACTTTCATTTAGTTTTTTTTTTTTTTTTTCAAATCAAATCAAAGCTTGTGATGTTATGATTCTTCACATGATTGGTTTGGTTCATGGCATATAACGTTTTTTTTTTTTTTTTTTTTTTTTTAATTCTTATGGGAACAATATGTCTGAAACCAATGCTGCTGTAAAACAGAACAGGCACTAACACTCTCTTTGTATTTCTATGTTCTTATAGAGTCTGGTCTTATGTGCTTCCTCGCGGCTGCACTGTTGTGAGAGACGCTCCGGCAGTTGTCTAAATAAAGCGTATCTCATCTGAGCTCTCCAGAAACATGACAGGAAGTAGAAGAGAGAGCTAGACCCTTCACCGAAGCCCAGCTGTTTCTGGGAATGGAAACAGAGGCTGATTAACATGAAGAGAGATGCAATTGATCTGTTTTAAAACGTAGTGAGCTCATTTAGCCAAAATGTACGCCCACGTCAGATGGGATCTTCACAGAAATAGTTACCTTTAAGAAAAAGAAGTGCACTTAATTGTAGTGAATGTGCACTTGTAGTGTCCTTCAAATCTTAAAGCTACTTCTTTTATTGATTTATTATTCATTCATTCATTTGAAGAAGAAAAAAAAAACTGTTCTTGCAGATAATATATTAATGAAATAAAAGGCAACTTCAGTTTACTTAAAGAAACACACTTAATCGTCTCCTTAATATACTTTATAATTATGTCAAATTTAAAAAAAAAAAATAATAATAATAAAGTTTTACTTTAAAATACATTTAAAACATTATGTTTTTATAATTTTCGTTATGCTTTAAAAAGCACACTTTTTTAAAAGTACTGAAAAAGTACACAATATTACATTTAAATACACAGCTTTAATAATGAAATTGCAATTCAAATTTATACAGAATATTTAATATTTAACAGTACATTAAAATATATTTAAACATGAAATTAAAGCATATTTTAGTTTATCATAAATGCTTGTCAATACATTCAGCAGTAAGTTCAACGATATTTCAAAGACAATAGAAGTTATTATGAAATTGCATATAAAGATGTACTGAAATCCTACTTAAGTGGGTCAAAAACACAATAGAGTTCAACTAACTGCATTCATTAATAAATTAATTGGGAATAAGATGTAATTAAGTGTCTGAGAACATTACGTTAAGCTCACACTTAAGTGTATTCTTTTAAAATAAAATATTTCCATAATAAATAGCCTTTTTTAAAAGAGTGAATGGAAAAAGTAAATCCCAGATGGTGAAAGATTCAAGGAAAATGTTAATTGTTAATGTGTTTCGTTGAATACCAAAAGTATCAATTCAATTATTTTAATCAAATTAAAAATGGGCTAATTTATGCATCAATTGGACATATTAGAGCTTAGCAACCAAAACGCTCACCAGGGTTTGGATCACAGCTATTGTGTTTCAGATGCAGACTCTCTTCATCATCTTGTTTTGAAGTCTCTCTTTCATATACCAAGGCTATGACTATTGTTCTTATTTTAATGTGTATTTTAATTGACATCAAAACTTGTCAGATTCTCTTCTGTGCCAGAAGACTAAAGAGATACCTGCTGTAGCTTTTGACCAAAGATAGTTTTTCTCTTCTCGCTTTCTCTTTTAACTTTCTTTCTCTTATTCGCAGTCAGAAACCGAAGGAGCAAGTGTGCAGGTATTTAAAAGCTCTTGATCTGTGGATTTTGTCACAGCAAACTGGCAGTCGTGTTTGGATATCATTCCTCAACACAACTACTGCTTTATTTTGATGCAGTTTTACTGAGCCACAGGATTTAATACTATAAATGCCCTCAGGAGCAGACAAACACTCAGATATGCATTGTTACAGCCATCATTTCATATCAAGCATATTCTGCAAAGGAAACTGAGCAATTTCACCCAAAACTATTGTCTGTCATGCTGTGTTTAGACTGAATGTTTCTCCACGGCTATTTTTCCCCTCTCTGTTTTTCTTGTTTTACGCAACGCTGAAAATGTTGATCGATTTAAGAGTTACAAAACTTATGGCCTGATGAAAATATATTCCAAATTAAACTTCAGGCTATTGAAGCGAAGCACCATCTTTTATTTATTTATTTTTTAATGATTGATTGATTTATCTCAACATAAAAAGTTTCTTGTATTTTCAACTTTTTGTATTTTCTCATGCAAGAAAACTTTGCTCACTATTTCTTTGGTTGCAAACTATTTAATGGTTTTAAATATAAGCATCAACTTAAGTATAAAACTAATGAAACCCACTTGTACATGATACAGCAGTACATATATTGCACTTAGAAATGGCTTTTATTTCCTCTAAATGATCAAGATCTTTTGAAAACAAAGCAGAGTGCCTGTAATACTCCAGTGTTTGTTCCTTTTTATTGACTATAGTGAATTATTCAGCTTATACCACTGGTACGCATGTTATGAGTTCGTGCATTGCCTGGACATTGAAGCATTGACTGTTTGAGCCGTTGCATATTGTTTTGCTGAGGCAGGCTGTTCAGCTCTTTGAGGTTCTGATCGTTTGTCTGAGTGGTTTTAACTGTAATGCAGTAAACAATGTAGTTTTTGTAGAAATTGTTGGAATGACATCTCATTATCCATAACAGCACAATTACAAGATAGAAAGAAACACAGACAGAACAAAAAAAAACAAACACTCTCTTTATTTTTTTTCTTCAGATCAATACTGTTATCGCCTCTGTGTAAACTACAAAAATGTGAATTTGTGAAAACAGTGATGCCATGCGCATGCATATTACGTGTTCAGTCTATAGGCAAGTGCACAGGCATAGGGTTTCTTAAAAAAAAAATGACATCGCTAACTACTGGCCTGGTATGAATATTACAGCTCTTTCAGTCATTTCACGGATCGGTGTGAACAGGGATTGTTTTGATAACCTTGTTGTCTCTATGCAAAATGTATTTATTTATTTTTTTACTGTTTTTAGTACATCACTGTCAAGTAAATTTGCTTTAAACTGATACATTTTCTGATCACTTAATCTTTCCAACCTGGCAACCATTTGTGCACACACTCTCAGAAAAAGTGCAGATGAGCTGAAAACACCAGGAAACATGTAAGCAGGAATTTATCAACCTCTATTGAGATTTTCTGCTCAACTGTCTGTGGTCGTTTGCACTGTTAGCTGCAACTAAACAACATGCATATTTATGCAAAAACTACTAATTAAATGACACTAATTGTGATTTTATTATCATGCTTGACCATTAAATTGCAAGTAACAGTGTGAAGTTCATCGTGGATCAAAGCATCTTGATGTTGACACAATATCACACTGGCAGTAGAGCTGTCAGCACTCTTGAACCACCCTGACCTAACAGCTGTATAACATTAAATAAACGCCTTAAGAGAACATATATGCTGCTGGTATTGTATTGTTTGGATTATCACTCTCCTCCACACTCACTCCTGCTTTCATCTGAGCTCTAACTGCCCATCCATCCAGCACACCGATGTTTGATGTTTCCAGTCTCATTGATCTTCATATTCTCTTTTTTTTTCAAAAGAGCCTGTATTTCCCATACCAAAAGTTAAAGAATCAACCTTCCTTTGAAAAGTTTGTGCTGGCTATGCTTCTTTTGTCTCGCATGCCTTGGGATCACAAGGTCTGCTGAATTTAAATGCAAATTGCCAAAATAAATTATTGATTCCTTCAAAGCGGCGGCAATAAGAAAACATGTGGGCACAAGAGCGGTCCTCGATCCCTCCGGACCCGATATATCTACTTCTGTAGACTGTTTTGTAGATCGTATAAGGGAGGCGGAAACCAATCTGCACATTGTTGTGTTTCAAGCAAAAACTCATATATACAGAATATCTAGGGCTGCATTATTCATTACGTAAGCCAATACTACAAAGACATGTTAAATATTCATTAATACGCAGCGATGGCACCTCGGTTTGACATGCAAGAGGGAAATTGATCATTAAACAATGAAACTACAGTGGCTTGCTTTGGAAGACACATGCAAATGACTCCTCTGACAGGTCACGGGCCTCTGCTGTGTCCTCCTCATTACTATTTTCAGCCGTCATCTGGGGACGGCAGGTAGAAGGGATGCCCTAGTTAAAGGCAGAGCTCTATACATTTGTACCTTGAGAACAGACAGGAGGACGCATGAACATCGTTTGAGGAGAGAGACTCTGACTTCAATTAATATTATTAATTGAGCTGTCAGTGGAAAACATTTAATGCTAAAGCGAAACATAATGTGCATGCGGAGGCATATGTACTCCGGTGAAATTAAATGACAGTCTTACCTTTGTGTCTCTGAGCGTGCGGTTTCTAAAGCAATGGGTTAAATAGAGTTTTAATGAAATCATTTTGTGATGTCAATTACAGAAAAGCCCAAAGCTGACTTTCAGTTTTGCACTGATAAAGGCCTGCAGGTCTAACTAGATGAACAACAACAATAAATAAATAAATACATGCATTTATCATTTAATATTTTGGTTATTGAAAAATATATATATAAAAAAAGGCCAATAAAGTAAGTATTCTAAACTTAATTTAGGATTTCTTAATATCTTGATTTTTTTTTTTTATTATTATTATTATTTTATGCAGAGCAATGCAACACATATAATTTATTATAAATTGCAATTAATAATAATAATAAAAAAATGTATAATAATATTGACCAAAAAAAAAAAGGTGGGGGGATTTCAGTATTCAAGTGATTTTATCTGGTAACACTTTAGTATATAGGGATCAATTTTCTCTATAAACTAGCCTATTAGCATGCCTACTATTAACATACTGGCTGTTTATTAGTACTTTTAAAGCTCATATGCTGCATGACCATATTCTACAGTTACGAGAAGAGGTAGGAATGACATCAGATAAAGTTGCGAGCAGGATTCAAACTCACATCGATCACATGAACATCATGACTGCTAGGCCACAACTCCGACAATCATTTTTCCAGCTGAAACAAACTGTCCTCACGCTCGACTTCTAAACCAATTTTCATGATGTTTTGTCCTGAAAACACATCAAAACCACAGTTTCAGGAAGTCTCAAATGTCTGCTTTCCAAGGTCAGCCGATAATACTCTGCAGTGATCGGTCGAGAGCCGGAAACGTGATTTTACTGTTACCTTCAGTATTGATCCACAGCCTACATGTGTTCATCTCACTTCCAGTAAGTTCAAAGAGAGGGAACAGAAGAGTTCGTGACAGGAATCACACCTCAATCGCATCGCGACTCAATTTGTTCCACTATAACTTTGAGACACACAAATTTTGAGATAATTAAGTTAAATCTGCAAACTAAGCCTTCAGAAGTCACGCTCGGAGTGTTCGACCAAGGCGTGTGTGTGTGTGTGTGTGTGTGTGGAGAAATGCATGCCGCTCAGAATGACACGTGTCCCTTTTTCCCCGTTCAACGCAATCTCTGCCTCCAACAGAACAGAAGCGACACAGAAAATGCATTAAAGGAGAATCGCACCCGAGGGTCCACGATCGCCTCGCGCCAAGCCAACCGAGCTCCGTCTGACAGGCCTTGCACCGATGCACAGCTGAATTTCTCTCCAAACCTGTCTGTTTCTCTCCAGACAAGCGCTCTACAGATTTCTGTGTCGGGTCGTGCGACAGAAAATCCATCCGAAGTGATGACCCTCCATGTTATCTGCAGAGACAGAGCTCTATCTGATTGGTATAAAGGAGGCGCTTCGATTGGCTGAAGCTCAACGTCTAATACGAGCGATTTACTCAAAGCTCAGGCTCAGAGATGAGCGGGAGAAAAATGAGTGCGTGATATTTCTGAAAGGAAGATGAGGAAGTGTAACAAGATTATTTCGCATTACCACAGGCAGCATCCAGCTAGAGCCGTCCGTCCAAATCTCTCCTGAATCCAGTCCAGCGCTTATTCCCAAATATTAATTCTAATCCTAATCAAGCACGCTCCAGCGCTCGATAATTACCCAAAAGTGACGGGTAAAAATATTCATTGTACCTGGAGAAAATGTGATAAATGAGGCATAATGATATTTTAGGCCAGACGATATTTTGCAATCTACTTCAGAGCACATGTGTTGTCTGCATATGCGTTATACAAGTGTCATTTTAGTACCATTTATATACTATTACACTGGGGAAAATGGTGTAGAAACAGTTTTCACTCAGAAATTGCTTGTAATTTCACAAGCCACACACTGAATCAAACATGCAATTTGGAAGTAGAAAGACTGAAATGGTATTTTCTTATAAAACGTACTCCAATAGTCTTTCCAATTTATATATATATATATATATATATATATATGCATTGCATTACATGTATATATTTTATATTATTTTATGGTTTCACATTAATTCAATTTTAGTAATTTTGTCATTTTTGTTTATTTATTTTAAATATGTCTATATTGTTTTATTATTGTTTTATTATTAAGTTAAACTAAATGAGAAAATGAGAAATGTTACCTGCGTTATAGTTGTAACCCTTTATTATAGTCCTTTTTTCACTTCTGAAAGACATGCAAGTGTGAATTTCAGAGTGAACATGTCCTATATTTCAACGCTGACAATTTTCCAGTCCTTCCAGCGTGAGTGTGTGAGTGTGTGCAAGCAGACAGGGTGAAGGATGCTGCATTCTGACACATCTGAGGCAGCCCTGTGAAACAAAACAAGTTTTTTTTTTGTTTTTTTTAAACTAGAAATGTCTGTCAGGCTGCAATATCATGCAGTCACTCAATAATCACAGTGAACGGCTCATTTAAGATCTGACAGAAACAAAACTCAAGCTCTCAGACAAAGACACAAAGCAGACATAAGACGTCTTTCAAAGACAGAGGACGCCTTTGTTATGTATTTCAGTTAACTGAAATGGCCAGAATAAATGTTGTATGTCCAATAATACAAAAAATAATAATAATAATGCCGAAGTTTGATGTCATACAATCTGACTGCAAAATTTCAAACCAGCAAAACTGAAAACTAGCTCAAATGTATGAGTGTAGCCAAAATTACAATTTGCAATGAAATTTATTTAACTTTTGTGGAGCACATCAAATTCTTTTCTGCTTTACACCCAAATTACTGTCTTTCTCTCATGGAAGACCAGAGGAAAAGCTCTGGAGGCTTTTTTACTAGTTTTTACATGCAATTTCGATGAATGCTTACTAAAGCTTTTAGGCTCCAAAAAAGATGCAAAAAATACCATAAAAGCATCATAAAAGCCCACCATGGAACTTGTGCTATATTCCAAGTCTTTTAGCAAGAAACTGAATCTGAAGTGATTACTGATAAAAAGAAAAACATCTCAGCATCCATCGTTCTCCTTGAGACTAGCAGTCAGGGTTTGTGAACAAATCCTTCTTTGAGTCACTTGTTTTCAATGAATTGACTGATCCGGCTCACAAACCGGTCTGCATGATTGATTCACGGAGCAGGTGGATCCGGTTCTGCAGTTCTGACGGTCAGCGGCCCACTGGACGATCATCTGTGAGCAATGACCTTCACTCTGTTGTGTGCGATTTTATGTCTTCAGAAGACTTGGAATACATCGATTTTGATACTCAATTAATCTAAAGACTCTTTGAACGATTACTCAACTAATCATCGATTATTTCACCAATTAATCAGTAGGCATCAATTACTCATCTTTTGCATTTAGTTACATATTGATACATATTTTAATACATAAAACAGGGTATTCACCTCAGCTTTTGAAAATGTCAAACCTATTATATTATTATTTAACTATTACATTTTTTTTAACAAATATAAATATATTTGACACAAAATAAGAGACATTCTCATTTATAACCATCATTAACCATATGACTGACTGATGTGTCATTCTGCCTAACATCTCCTTTTGTAAGTCATATGAAGTGAGCAAGTGACTTTTTTTTTGTGTTAATGTTTTTTTTTTTGTTTTTTTCATAAGTAAGCAATAAGGTACTCGAGGCTGTGCTGTATTGTGAATAAGTCACGGCTAAAGAGTGTTTGTTTGCTGTGAGCCACTGTGACTTATTCAAGTACCTTATTGCTTTTATAAAACAGTTACCACACAATACAAATATTAAAACCAATAAATTATGTGTTGATGTGTTACTCTTCTGAATTCAATTCATTAAATGCTATCCTTCCACTAAAAAATAGTTTCTGACAGTGAGAGTAAACGGGAAGAAAATGTTACAATTTAACAAGCTTCATCTTATGGAGCTCAAATAAAAACTGAGAACAGAAACCGTTCCCATCCACTGTGTCGTTTAATGCTTTAGCACTACATATGATATTTTGTATGATATTAGCATTTTAAAAAAAAAAAAAAATTGCTGTCTTTTAGTTTATCAGTGCAGTGTTAACTGATGAACATACGGGCATACAGAATCATATCTGAAACAGAAAACTAATTAATACAGTTAAATGTCCTTCCTCACTTCAGAAACTGTAACGCGTCCACACAGATGCACGCACATCAACCTTTCTCCCGCAGGAGAAGAGTTTCTTTGACAGAGGGAAGGGCATGGCCTCAAAATTAAAGATGAATGATGCAACACCAGCAGGGGGTCACTCCTACTTCATTAAATAAAAAACAAACAGTTAAATTAGCGGTTTTGTCACTATATTATTGATTGTTTATGTTTCTAAGGGTGTTGCGCAGAGATACACAGAACCTTGGGTGAAGCACACAGCTGTTGACCAATCAGAATCGAGGACTGGAAATAACCGTCTTATAATGAATAGCGCACTACTTTTATGATATTAATATGGTGCCCTTGTGTCACGAATCTGGTCTGTGGCCTTCCGCCCGATAGCTACCAGAGGTCGACCTTCCATCAAATTGACTCTTGCGCTACACTACTGTTGCATGAACTACAGTACCCATCATCCATTGCACTGACGACACACACACACAGCTGATCACACAGCTTACATAAACCATGGACTTCCTTGCACAGCTTGCCAAGTATTGTCTAGCGTTTAGCACTCTCCTGGTGTTAGCTGCTTACCAAGCCTTTCCGTCTTTGTTTTGTGTTTAGTCTGTATGGTTCTGCGTTTATCACTCACCTAGTGATAGCTGCCTTACGGAGCCTAGTTTCCTATCTTAGTTCCAGTCTTAGTCTAGTTTTTTCATATTGCCTTGTTGTCTGTCTCTTGATCGTCTGCCTTAGTATCTTGGATTAACCCTCTGCCTGCTGTTTCGGATTCTGTTTGCACCTCGCCTGTATTATTGCTCACGTTATCGGATTACCCCTCTTGTCAAGCCCTCTGGATATTGTTTGCCGATCGTCGACCCACACTTGTCCTAGGATTACTCTGTGTCTTGCCCATGCCATACCTGTTTGCCGTTGTTCGACCCTGCCTGTGTTTATGACCACGTCTCTGTCTAAATAAAGCTTAGCACATGGGTCCGCACGTCTCACGTCTCGTTTGCCCCGTTACACCTTGCATCGTTTGTTTAGAAAAATTATGATTTTTCTTTATTTTTGAAAAGTTGAAAATTGAAGGAGTTATTCTAAAGAAGATAACATAATGATGCAAACTTTTCAGTCCGCCCTAATAAATATTGACCCTGCTGAAAGCTTCTGTCAGACTGATTTCAGACACCATCAGCTTTATGAGTATCTATCTGCCTTTCAGAGCTTGGCTCACAGACTCAGGGGAGTCGAAGCCAAAACACAACTGTAGCAATGAAGGCTTGAATTGTTTTTCATTGCAGCGCATGGTGAAATTGATTTCCAAGGTGTGAAAAATGTTCAGCTGAGCCTCGGCCAAAGGGACTTGTGATGGGGGTTTAGGTGTCTGCAAAAGTGTAGATCGAACACTGAATTGTCAAGGCGTTTGAAAACGGCCTCTTTCTGTAGGTGTGGATCGAATGGCAAGCTGTTGACTCTTTTGTTAATGGCCTATTGTTTCCTTTGAAAGCTCCGCATTGCTTTAGCCCATAAAAACACAATAACCATAAAGTTTTATTTCTGGTTTTATTTATACATGATGCTAGAATCAATTCTGGATGCTTTATATGAATAAGGGTGGGGGGATTATTTATTTACAATAAAATAAAGTTGATTTTTAAAACGCAATTTTGCCTTGAAATCATATTTGCCAAACTGCAATGAATATTTCATCAGTGAATCTGTGCCAGCTGTGCCAAAAGGATCTTCATGCATACAGTTCTGAAAACAGAGCACCGCTGGCCTTAGGAAACACTAAATGCAGATAAAAACTAAGAGATAAGCACTTCAAATGTTGATCTTTCTGTCCAGGAACAGCAGGATCCCATGAGAGCCTGTTCAAACTCCTTTTTATTGTTTTAATTGGGATAAAATGCAGTGGTTTTACTGTGAGCTAAAGCACTTTCCATGAACAGCGGACAAAACTATGCCAGACAACTGTTAAATATCAAGATTTTATTCTTGATTAACAAATACAGTACTCAATGCTTAACCTATGGAAAACAGCAGTGTTGGGCACGCTACTTTAAAAAAGTAATTAGTTATAGTTACGAGTTACTTCTCATAAACAGTAACTGAGTTAGTAACTGAGTTACATCATTATAAAAGTAACTAATTTCCAGGGAAAGTATCTATTGCATTACTTTTTAAAAAATGGTCAAATGTCAAATAACTTTGGATGCCCCCAATATTAAATATGTTAAATTAATGAAATGGACACTAAAGAGAATAAATTATTATTATAAAACATTCTACATTAATCTACACTATTTATCTAGTGACACTTAGTATCAGACAGTCAAGCATTATAATATAATATTATGATAATTTAATATTATATGATGATAGAACTTTAGTAATTAGAATAACCAAGTATAAATGCATATTTGTCATCAATATAAAATGCACCAAGGATTAATGAGCTGCTGGGCTCATGAATATTAATCATGTTGTCTGCATTTGCTCGAATTGATTTGCTGAAACGGGGATGATAACAGGTGAGCGCCAGCCAATGAGATTGTCGTTTGCGCATTAGCTCCGCCCACAACCAGAGAAACCGGCAGTTCTTAAAAGCTGAAGAATTCCAAAGGAATTCCAAAGAAAATACAACAAAGAATATCGTTTACTCAATTCTTCATGTTATGAAAGACTCTCTTGCTCTGTATCTTTCTTTGCGTGCGCGTATGTGAGAGAAAGCGACGGCGAGTCGCACGCTTCACACTAGAGTTTATGGTATGTCAAACACTGCGCATCCATTCAGATGAACTGAAAAATTAAATTCTAATAATATAATATAGTAATGCCACATTTTATTGTATGTTTTATTTACAGTAACGGCAATGGCGTTGTTGTTTGATTACTCGTTACTGAAAAAAATAACACCGTTAGTAACGCCGTTTATTTATAACGCCGTTATTCCCATCACTGGAAAACAGGAATCATCAACATAAGGAGATCAAATTGAGAATTTTACATTATTTTTCTACACTCTATCAGCATTTTAAATGCAGTTTAAAACCCTGTGTGATTTTGCAAATATCCTAATAAACTTCAAAAATGGAAAAAAGTGTGAATACTAGGGTAGCACAATATTATGTGGTATGCAATAACTTGTTAAATGCGATGTGATAGAATAATGTTTTTTTTTTTTTTTTTTTTTTATTGACAGCAGCTTATATATATATATATATATATATATATATATATATATATATATATTCTGATGTTTTGTAACTTTATGAATTATTAAAATCATTGCATTTGTGATTTGTACACTTGCAATAATTGGATATATCATGGAGCCCTAGTGCGTGTGTGTGTGTGTGTGTGTGTGTGTGTGTGTGTGTGTGTGTGTGTGTGTGTGTGTGTGTGTCAGACTTGTGTTTGTTGTGTCTTGTGTTTGGTTCCCCACATGCCCATATTTAGTCCTTCCTGTTTCCTGTCCTGGTTTAGTTTGATTATCAGTTGATTTGGTTCCAGGTGTGTCTAGTCATCCCCTCGTTATGTTCAGTATTTATAGTATGTTCTGCCCTGTGTTTCCTGTTTGGTATTGAATTGCCTTCACGCTGCTCTACATGTGTGTTCCTGGCTAGCTTGTCAAATAAAGACTGTGAATGTGAATCTCCCACGTCTCAGCGCTCCTTCGTGTCCTCGTTCACGCAATGTAGCAGCCGAACCGTGACAGTGTGTGTGTGTGTGTGTGTGTGTGTGCACGTACTGTATATATTTATCTAATATTTAACATAAGTTAATGCATTAGCATGGACTAACAACTAGGGGTGTCCCCGACTAAGGATTTTCATAGTCAAATCGGAATTTTCGAATCATATATTTGGGGGCGGGGCAAAATACATTACCAAGAGTCAAGTCAGAAATTCGACAGTCATAAACACACAGGGAAAATGTGTAACGGATGCCTCGCAGATACAAACGGGGTATTGTTTTATGTTTTGATTAAAAGATAGTTAACATTAAACGTCAGCGAAACCCTTAAGAATTCACAAAATAAATTTTTACAATAGTGCTCTCATTATAACGTTATATATATATGATCGTATAATGTTCTGCATTTCTGTTTTGAGCTGCGCGCTGAAGATGACCAGAATGAAGCAGATGATAGCAGGTTTTTAATCGATGGGATTTAACTTATCTCACATAGAATACGCTTCGTTATTTATATAACATAACATTAATATTACCACTGCACAAAAATGCCCCGAATGCACATGAACGCGTCTGCGCGACTCTGAATGAACTCTTGTGGACGCGTTCTTCACGCAATAACATGCAGAAACACAACTAAACACTAAAAAAAAAAAAAAATCACAGTTTCATTATAACAGTGTTATCATTATAATGCTATGTACAGTATATGACAGTGCCAGTCATAGTTATTAATATCCTGCATTGTTGTCCTGCTCGCACCGCGCGCTGAAGAGATAATCACCGTACTACACAGCGCTTTACTGTAGCGTAACTCAACCAAAGGCATCTTATACCAGATAAATAATATACTTATATACCCTACCTGATCGAGAAAAAAAACGAAATCTTCCACTCTGCCTGTGTCAGTTTGAGTCTTGTTAAATTTTTAAATCCCTGCCACCAAGAATGCTCCTCTGTCGGTGACAGATTAGAAAGCGAAACTTTAATCTGGGGAAGTTGGATTTATTCATGCACGTTAAAATATTTATTTAAAGCTTCTTTCTTTTAAGATTCTTATTTACAGCATTATCATAATAGGCTGTATATTAACTTATTGGGAGAAAACCGGTAGTTCGATGTGAAATCAGACACTGAGCACCCCCATATAGTCAAAATGGTATGATCATAACACCCCGCGAATATTCGACTGAGAGATTGGGAGTCGAATCAGGCTCCTCGAATCGAAGCATCGAATCGTCGACGATTCGGGGACACCCCTACTAACAGCAAACAATATATTTTGTAGTATTTATTTGCCTTTGTTGGTGTTGTTAATATTAATAAAAAATGTTCATGTTAGTTCATTAATTCTACCAGATACAGCTTCTGATCCTAAAAATGTATTGGTAAATGCTGAGATTAACATGAACTAATATGTTAACTAATGTTAAGTTAAAAAAAAAAAAAAACACTTATTGTAAAGTGTTACTGTATATGCACCAATATTATGCACAAAGTTAGGCTATATATTCATTATTTTTTACCAATATTATTAGTGATATCTTAATTACTTAATGTATAAATCTCTTTTAAAGTTGCATCACTGTGTAAATTACTGTATTTCAACAACAAACTATAGTAAAAATGTAATTTGATAATTGGAATTAAAGTTTAAAAAATTTAATAGTTTGAGCTCTGATTAATATTACAGTAAATCAACCAACCAATCAATCAATCAATCAATCAATCAATTAAAATATTTAACAAATTTAAAATAAAATAGTTTGTAAATTATTATTATTATTATTATTATTTTTTTTTTTTTTATAATTTGATCAATATATATATATATATATATATATATATATATATATATATATATATATATATATATATATATATATATATATATATATATATATATATATTGTTCATGAAAAATGGGGGCAAAAACAAAAGTGTTGCGATTATAATTATGTTCAGTGTATATTGCCTAGAATATACAAGTCATGGCACCGCAGTGTACTGTACTGAAGTAATGTGCTGAATATTGAGTAGATCAGCGGGCCAGAGGTGCACGTGTCACTTCTCTGTGTGTGTGAACATGAGGCGGTCCGACAGCAATCTAATCACTGGAGCAAAGCTCCAATCTCACTTCCACAGGCCTGCGTCTGCTGCGGTGCCGCTGATCGATCAGACCTCCGCCTGTGTGTGTCTCCTCCAAACGCCAAACGCTCACATGCAAATCAAACATTCACCAGGCCGGCGAGTTTGCTGATGCTTAGTCCTGCTATTTTTGGACGAGTAACACGGG
>CM071955.1:32227500-32250000 GCA_036784905.1 Acrossocheilus fasciatus
TTTACTACTGGGTGCATTCAAAGTTTAATAACTCTATAATGACTTGGCTTGATTAAAAGTGATTTTATGTGTTAGGGATACTGACTAAATGAACCACATGTGCTTTAATAAGGATGGAGACGAGACAATGAAGTTCAAAGAAGTGAAAGTTCCTGTTCTAATCTGCTCTTTCCAGAGTTTTGCGAGGACAGAGACGAGGAGATCAGTGATCACTGCATGTCTGCGCAGAGCCAAGCACAAATGTGAGATTAAAGGAACGGTTCACCTTATGTCGTTCCAATTCTGTGACACATGAGGAGATTTTTTGTTCATTGTGACCAAAATTTCTATTCCTTATGAAAAAAGTACGCTTTAGCAGAAAGAATATGACAGAAATCAAATGAAAATGTACTATAGTTCAAATTTATGTTAAATGCAACTGTTTGAACTTTTTGACCAACTTTAGTAGGACTTCAGTACATCTTTACATGTATTATATGCACTATTGCATAATTGCTTTTATTGTCTTTGAAATTTGGTTAAAATTACTGCTCAATGTACTGACAAACATTTATGATCAACTAAAATATACTTTAATGTCATTTCTATTGGACCTTGTAGTTGCAATTTAGTACATTTAAAATATACTAATCCCAAATGCAATGTGCAACAACACAAAACAGTACTTTACATGTGTTTTAGTATGTTAGTCAAACATCAAAATACTTAAAGTACTTCTGTAAAACATGACAAAACACTATTAAAACATCTCATGTTATATTATTTGCAGAGTGCACTTTTTAAAAATCTACTTATTTCTTCTTTTATATATATATATATATATATATATATATATATGTTTATTTATTTATTTATTTTTTAAATAAATAGCACAATTAAGCACATTTCTTTTGAAGTGTGACTTCCCCTTCACTGCTTGTATCAAACCGCATGGCTTCAGAAGTCCTATACTATAGTGCACACATAGTATGGACTACTTTTACAGTGCCTTTATGCTGTTTCTGGTCCTTGGAGCAGAAACTATATGCATCTTGTTTATGGGTGAACTGTTCCTTTAAGAATGAAAGTCAGTCAGGCAGCAGTGTTATTGGCAGTGAGGGACCTGAAGTTCTCTGCCTGGAGTTAGAGTCATCTCAGAAGACGAGAGAGAGCTCCATTAGTCTCTCCTGTCACCAGCTAAATAGAATATGAGTGTCTTTCTCTAGATTTGAGGGAACCTTTAGGGCTTTGAATTTTTTAAAGTGGTGGCTCAGCATAAGTAAAGCAATCCATACCAGAGCAGGAACTTCTCTCTTTCAGTATTTTTATATATGCCATAATGTCATAGTCAAGCATTTGAATCAGTTTTATTAAGTTAATATTCTGTCAGAGTAAAAAAAGATAACTCTGACAATAATTTTAGTCTGTTTTGCTGGATACAAAGAATTTAGTTTAGAAAATGTGCAGAATACTAAAAACATGACCAAACTTTAACAAAATGTTATTATTATCATAATCATTATTATTATTATTATTATTATTATTATTATTATTATTTATTTACACAAAATATATAAACATTTATTAATTCACATATGTATAAAACATTAAAAAAAAACATTTTCAACATTAACATTTTTATTAAACAAATTTAATATTGAACTTAATATTAATATTGAAATAATTTTGACATATATATATCCTCTAGCAAAAAGCTCTACACTTTCCTTCTAAGACATTGCTTGTTTTTTTTTTTTAATTGCTTAATTATTTAAATAATTAAGCAATTAAAAAATAACCTTTGTCAGTTAATATTTTTGTCAGTCATTTTGAGATTAGCAGGTAAAGACTAAAGAAAAATCTGTCTATGTGACTCTATCTGTGTGTTCAGGTTGGTAATTCAGCTCGTCTAACTAAACTGAAAGGGACTTGGTTCGGTTGACCTTGATACTAATGTCTAAACAGAATTAGTTGTATTCCCTACAGCAGCGTCTGTCAGGATTTTTACTGATTTACTCTGTTGCCAGAGTTCATTAGGTCTGTAACAGAGAAGTCCATGGCAGACGCTAAACATTTGCCAAGACCAATCCGCTTACAAGAGATTTCAGCACTCGCTGACTCGTATGACTTATGAAATGTTGTGGGAAATCTTTCTTTTGTAAAGACTGCAGTCATGTCAGGACATTGTATTAGCGATAAAAGAGTTCCTGCTTCACTGAATATGGATGATCTAATGCTAAAAGAAGGAATACAAAGTCTGAATTATAAATAATGACAATGATAGCTTGAAAGTGAAGCCCAATGTAACATTTAAACTGCCCAGCTGGGAACAATGAATCCTGCTAATACAATAGCTCAGAGAAGGAAGGCAGTCATGGATGAGCACCACCCTAAGCTATTGCATATACTCTCCTTTAATAACCAAGAGCTGCTGCAATCTCTGTAATGACTGTATGAATATGTTATTCATTTGCACAAACTAGAAATCATATTTCTTACATTATCGTTCTTTCAAATAATAGCAATAACAATCTATTGAAAATGTGCAGAGTTAAGGTTACGTCTAAACTCATCCAGATGCATTTGAAAACACATTTCTCTATGTTTTGACCTTCCTTTCACACCGAGACGGTGCATTTGCTCAGCAGAGCCAAAAAGGAGTTAAATAATGGCGCAAATACCAGTAAACTACCTACTGTAAATTTTAATAAATTACATTTTGAGGGTTATAGCTGGCGCAAACTGTTAGTAATATCTGACCCTAAATCTTGTTTTCTAATGTATCAAATGTACCAAAATTAAATGAGTTTATGATTAAAACAAGAAAAAAAAAAAAAGAATCCTGCTAATGGGGCAAGAAAAATAAATGGAAATCAGGATTATTTTGTTTTTCCCCACTGGCAGGTATTTATTCTCGTTAAAAAAAACTAAGCAACATTTTTTTTTTTTTTTTTCCAGAAAACAAGACCTAATATCTTATTTTACATAATATATTAAGTCTTGTTTTTGCTCAGTTTTTCTGAGCAGTTTACTTAAGCAGTTAAATAAATGTATCTTGGCTTAATAATGTTTATATATTTGTACTGGAAAAAAAGCCAAATATACTAAGTAAACATATTGTACCAACTGATATCTGATATCCAGTGTGTGTATCTGTATATTCTGTTATGTGCTATTCACTTTCACAAGCTAAAGAAACAGGCTACTTTCTACAATCTTCATATTATGTTGCTGCAAAAGATCTTGCAGACTCTGCAGCAAAACATGATGACAGTTGCATTTTATACATCTAATAGCTGTTTTGCTAATAAAATAGTCGTGCCAGAATAACAGTGTGAGGATATTATTATATCTGGTCTCTCGGTATCATCTCAGTGAGCTTTTATTACATTTTATGCATGCGCAGTAAGACAATTGTAGCATTTTCTGATGTTTCAGTTTGAAATGAAAACACTGTTTCAAGAAACTGAAAATCACATTGTGAACATGCTTCAGACCGTTTGCCCGAGGCTCTGTATTACAGGTAATAATGTTGTAAATAATGTTCAGTTTCTTGCACAGACTGATTGTTTCGCTTCATAAGACCTCAATATATCGTCAGGAGCCACTGGTATTAATTCAGCGTTGCCTGTATGTGCTTTTTTGACTTTCAAAATGCCAGTAACCATTGAAATTATATGAATCACCAAAGAGTTTCAGCTAAAAATCATCTTTACTGTTCTACTCAAGAAAAAAAAAAGTTACATCCCACATCTCAGATGGCCTAAGGGTGTGAAAATCAACAGCAAACTTTCATTTTTGGGTGACTATCCCTTTAACACAGACGTAGCCTAAGCCTACAGCCAATTATTTACAATCCTGTGACTATTTCATCAAGTGCAGCATGAAGCATTGGGAGATGCTCTTGGAAAGCCTTAAACCAGTAGCTCTACATGTGCACTGTGGGAATGTTGTCCTCTGTGCAGGACGCGGCTCAAACACGGCCAGGTTAAGTAGGTCCATTAACTCAAGCCAGCAATGAAAAGACACTTTCACCTTGAGCGTCTCGAGGAGCAATGAAACTATGAGCAGCTCGCTATTAGCTGCTTGTAATGAGCCGAAACAATATCTGTCAGTCTATTTGACATACAAGCACACAAACAACGAGTAAGAAAGAAATCTGTAAATGAAAGCCCACATCGGTGCATTTTTAATTCATCTTTAAACATTAATACTTAACTGCACATGTCGACATACGAATGATCTCCTCACCTAACAACCATCTGTGTTGCCTAATGGCTTTAATAATCAAATGGTTGCAAAGCAGCCAGACAAATCATCCAGTGTAACAGCGTCTCATTCTCATGCAAATCTGTTTTCAATACTTGGCATACTTTGCAGGATCTCTCTTTATTTTACAACCGACTTCATGTTCAACACACAAAGCCAATTTCACATTTCCTTTCCCTTAAATAGATCGTTCAACCGAATGTAGGCACCCTCAAGTTTCTTTCGTCTGTAGAACAATGTTTTGAAGAATGTAGGAAATCAAACAGATTCTGGTCCCCATTGACTTCTATAGTATTTTTGGCACATTATGGAAGTTTATGGGGACCAACATTCTTCAAAGTATCTTCTTTTACGTTCAACAGAAGAAGGAAACTCAGGTTTGGAACAACTGATGGCAAATTAATGTATGTGTGTACTATCCCTTTAAGACTCATTAGTAACTTCTAATTAATGGTTTATTCTGTGATATTATGGAGTATAAATTAGGTTTTTGTCTTTTCTCTGGCTCCTTTTCAAAAAGGAAACCCAACTAAACCTTTTCTGACTCATAATGGCACTACGGTAGTCTGTAGATAATCTAAATATCATCATTATGGTCGCGGCTGTTGTCATAGTCACCACATCATCATCAATTATCATCGTACAAGCCATTTCATTGTATCTGGCATCATCAGTCATATAAAGCCCATGCTTTCTGCTCATTTCCCGACAGCCTTCCCTGCTGAATGATTATGAATTTGTAAATATGAGTCACATCTGACAGACGAGAGCAAATGCAGATGAAATAAACTGCCGTATGCTCTATGGAGGAGAAAGAAATGCTAAAAGCAGAGAATGACAAGTGCAAGCGGCCGACAGAAGCTCTCTTGCAGTGTTTGGGTCACAGGTAAAGAAGGCCAAAGAAAGGCAGCAGTTAAAATCCATTAGCCACTGGACGTGTTCCTGCACTGACACAGGAAGTGAGGTAATCAAATGTTGAGAAGATGATTGACCGGCTATTTTGGGCAAACCTTCCTGCGGGAAGAGGCATGCCGTGTTTGTCGGAATCTGAGGCCATAACTAACAGCAATAAATGAGCTGCAGATTTAAGACTTTTTAAAGGCCTTTTTAAGACCAAGTGAAGAAAATTTAAAGGAGTAAATTAAGGGAACATAATTCAATATGTTCTCTAAATGTCAATTTTTAGGGGGCAGAAAATATGTTGTATTGACAACAGTTTGAAAATACATCTTTCAACAGACCCTTTCATTCATTTTACAAAAAAAAAAATTACTTTTTTATTATTTGTGTATGTATGCATGTATTTATTTATTTATTGATATGAATTGATCAAAATGAAGAAAGTTCAAGATTGCAACAAAAACACGTATATGCCAATGTACGGACAATGTAAATACAAATAAAAAATAAATTAGGAAAAAAAGGAAAAAATACTCATAATACCTTTACCATTGCAATCATTCAACATACATTTAAACTGTATTTGTTGTTGTTATTGTTTTTGTTTACAGTGAACACATGATGGATGAAGATCCACATCATTGCACAGAATTTTAAGTTAAATTTTTAACTTATTTTTCCTCAAATACATTGTAAAAAAATCATTAGTCAACACATTGGACAGTCGAATAAAGTTAATGCATGCAATTGATAAACTGAAGCAAGGTTTATTTTGAGTTCACTTTATGATTGTTAATTTGGTACATTCTGTATTGTACACTGTAGCTGTCGACATGCAACCGGATCCTAATTGTCTTTAATCCCACACTGTAATGCTCATTTGGCACCTTCTGAATCAGCTTATAGCAAACCCTGTGTTGATGGACTATGAGATGATGGATTCACACTGTCTCTGCAAATAGAGCTGTCTATCACACAACCACACTTACTGTAGCACGATGCATTAATAAACATCTCTCTATCACCATCAATCAGGCCAAGTACATCACCATTATTTTTCAAGCATGATGCATGTCAACAGGAGGTGCAGAAATCATGTACATATGCACAGCGCATACCCAGATACAACCAATTCACTGAAGCACCGGGTAAAATGAGATGTTCGGTGGTGAGAACAGATATATTCCATTAGGCCTGTGTCACTTTTGTTTTGCATTGCATGGAAAGTTTGACCTTTCATTTTCTTGTTTACTACTATCATCCCACAAATGCATTGTTTTGTGTAATAACTCAATGTGATGTATGAATAATACAGACATTATGAAAAATTCTCTATTAGATACATACGGAGCAAACTGTGGCGGCAAGTAAATATTTCTGCGGAAGAACCAATCACGTCCAGTCATGCAGTAACGCTCATAAAGATATTCATGCATTGTTGCTTGCTTCTCCTCTGTATTAAGATTTCAGAACATTAACTTCAAACAAGTCATTATATTTTAATAAACGAGCTAAATGAGGATATCTTGTTAGAGCTTGGGCAAATCTTTCATGCCTTTGCTTAATGTTTTCGGATCACAGAGGCAGCCAGACAATGATAAACTCACTGAAAACTGCTAATACATGGAGGAGAGACACTGTCAAGCAAAGAAATGCTCACTTTCTCAAACCTGCACTGTAAATATGTCTTTGTAATGTTTTGCAATAAAAAAAAAAAAAAAAAAAAAAAATCATGAAGAAATAAAAGAGCATAGTAATTGGTTGCCTTGCCATATGTTGGAAAAATTATTAATTCCAGAATAAATGTAATTTGACTGTAAAATATGGTTAAAATAGTTTTATTTAAAAATACATGCTCTTTTCTAAAATCCTTGTAAAATTATTTTATTGTAGGTTGGAGTGGGTTCTAAATTGGCACAGATGCATTTAGTTTTTTACTACTGTTTCTGGAAGAAAATTTCATAAAAAGTTGTTAACAAAAAAAAAAAAAAAAAAAACATGCAAATATAAATTTAGACTTTAAGAATTTTTAAGACTTTAATTTACCATTTTATCATCTGTAAAACTTTTTGAACTTGTAAATATCATTCATATGCTGTAAAAATTGTTATTGTTTAATCACTGGAAAAGAAAAGGATCTTGTTTTGCCTTTGAATTAAGATCATTGCTCTCACTCCATTGGCAGATTTTTTATTTATTTATTTATTTTTTGTTTGTTTGTTTGTTTTAAGCAAAACTAAGAACATTTTGATAGGCTACTTCTTTTTAGAAAACAAGGCTTAATATCTTACATCATTTTGCTCTTAAAGTAAATGCATCTTGATTCAAAATACTAATTTAACAGGACTTAACAGGAGTTTTACATGGTTTTCCTCACTGTTCTAATCTTCTTTACAGTCTAAATACTTGGTCAAATGCACATAAAGGTTTCCAGGCAGAGGTTTCCAACATAAACCTGTTTACACACACTCAATGGTTACAAGTTTGAGACAGGACTATTTTTACATCCTTGCCAACACCCAACCCTGTGTACTGTTCACACAACAGTGATTGAGATAATTGGTTGGTGTTTAGCTGAGTAGACATTCAAAGACAACCACCCTTCCTTCCCTCTGCCATGCCTCGCGATGCACTGGCATTACACACAGTATGTGTTCCACCCACAGGCATTAGCTATTAGTGCTCACCATTCCCAGAGCCTCTTCCAGAGTGCTGAGTAAGAGAGCGCTGTTTACACTGCAGATGCATGAACAAATGATCAGCAGAAGAAAGTACGAGGACAGGAGGGAAGCCTCCCCCAGGCAGAGTAAATGCAAGACGTATATTGTGGAATAAGAACAAGATGTTAAAGCAGGAGAGGATATGATGAATGGATGGATGGACTGTAAGTAGCACGTTTCACTGTATACCCAGAAACCTTTTGTGTGATAGTAGGGATGCCAAAAGTACCACTATTACATCAGTGCTAAAATATGAAATGTAACAGTGGCATTCTTTCTGCTCGAACGCTCACATGCATATTGTGCACACTGCCTCTGCAATGCATGTCTTGCTCAAAAAAAAAGAAAAGAAAAAAAAAAGTTTACACAAAACATTATAAAATAAAATGGTTAAAATAATGAAATAAAATAGTTTCCTCTCTCCAGCTATGGCCACTCAATGAGCAGCACCTCATTGTTAATTCACAATGAGGCACAAAGTCATTTTCCAGAACCTTCACTTTCTCTGCTCCTCTCTGATGAAATGGGCTTCCAACTGTTGAGACCATCAAAACTTTCAAGAAGCAACTGAAAACACCTTTTCTGACAGAATTGAACCACTCCACATCCCTAAACTAATATTGCTGGCTCTGTGACAAATTCAACCCAGGCTCATGGAAATACGTGCTTGTGGCGACATTTTGTACGTTATTACGTACCTTACTGCATGTTTCGCAGCAGTTTCAAAGTGAAATGTCCAGTGAATGGTGCTAAAATGCGACCGTGGCATATTTTCATTATGCTGGTACAGGCACATATTGCTGTGTTTTTATTACCTACCAGACAGTGTTAATGAATGCAAAAGTAATATAAAAATGCAGTCACTGATGCAACCATGCAATTTTATCATCCTTATAAGCGGGTTTGAGTTGTTTTGTTGAACGGTAGTTTCACGGGATTCACACTAGAGCACCACACAAGTGCAATGTCATATCGGGTGAGCAACCGAGCAAACCTACTGCGTTAGGAAACCCATACATAAGAAGCTGTATATGTGATGTACGTTTTTTTGAGTTTTGCAGAAATGTAAGTAAAGGCATGTATTTCCAATGAGCCTGGGTAGGACAATTTGCTTCTGATTGTAAGTTGCCTGCATAATTGCATAAATGTAAATGTAATTTGTTAATAATTACGTCATTAAATTAATATAAACCATATAATTTGCATTGTTGTAATATTGATTTTTATAATGAAAAATATCATATCACTTTTAATAATAATAATAAAAAAGAAAAATAAATTTAAAAAAATACAATTTCAAATATCCACCGAATGAATAAACTGCAGCAATCAGCACTACTCCAGCTGACATACAGCTGCTATTTGGTGGGAGGGGACAGAAATAACATCCAAATGATGCAAGATTAACAGAGAACTATGATCAAAGAATCATATAATGGCAAGTGTGGTCTGAACACCATGATTAACATCCTTGCACTTCAGGAAAAGTTAGAGATGAAAGAACCGAGAGAGATTTTTACTGACTACGAGAGCGGTGAGAATGAACAATAAAGCCCAACAGAGAGGAAGGCTGATATGCAATGACATCAGACTGTTGTATATGTAGATAAACTCTCACGGTGCATTTGTTTGGAAGGACAAGGGAGGTTTAGACAAAATTTGGGAGCCAAGGAGAGCGATTCGTTTAGATTATTTTTAACAACTTAGTTGCGTCATTGTGCATTATCAACACACTGTCTTTGACCCACATCCAAAGAACAAATCCACAGCCTTCATGATCCTGTAAGTTACCCAGCAGCACACACACACACAAACAGGCCAAGAGTACGGGTGGTTGCGTAAACAGGATTGCAGGACGGCACCAGGCAGAACAGAGGCATGAGAGAGGGCTTGCTTTGCCTCAGGGTTGCCAGATTCAGAGTAATAGACTCCCACCCTCTAATTCCCAGAGAGCTGACAGAGTGGCCATGTCATATTGAGAGAGCTGACTGACTGCAGACAGAAACACAGAGAGAGAGAGAGCTTGTGTTCTCGAAATATGTCAACAACTGCACTGAAAATGTGTAGAAAGCATGCATTCATTGGTGCCCTGTTTTCAAGCTCCAAATTTAACCAAGCCGCCAGAAGCAAGGCCGTCAATTGTAATATGTGCAAAGCTTGACTGCAATGCTAGAAATTTGATCAAAAGCCTGGCATGTTGGTACAAACTGATCTTGATGAGAATAAAGCATATTTTATCCAAAGACTCTTAGTCATAATCAAGTAGATGCCAGCAAAGTTTTGTCCAACAAAGTATATAAAATGCTGTGAAGCAGGGGTGTCTGTATAATATAGAATGAGCTGAGCTTCTTCTCTGATCTCAAATAATGCTAATGTATCTAAGATAAACACGTGGGTGGATGGTTTAATTGAAACCTTTTATGAATTTTAAGTAAAGACATTATAATTTATCTCTTAAAAGTGAATACTGCTACATTAGAAGCTATTTGTACCTGACCTATAACTCTAAAAAGTACTTTTGTTGGTGTAACAGAATACAGTCACAATGACTGAGAGTGTATAAATAAATTTATAGATTTTCTTCACTTGAATATTGCAGTATGGATGGCCTTTTTAAGCTTATCTGACATTAATATATACAGTATATATATATATATATATATATATAAGCAATAATATCACATGAGTATACATGAGATATGGCTGTTTATCGGCACAGCTGTGATTTGGCCGTAGGTAATCACAGCCATGCCGATATACAGCCATATCTCACGTCTACTCGTGTGATATTGCATTTATACAACAGTTTGACGGCTCGAGAGTGTAAATACATAAACAACAAAACTACGGAGTGTCTTTTAAAAGCCTCTTTTGTGCAGAACTACTTCCTTCTGCCACAGATTCAAATCAGAGTTTGACAGTTTAACAGCTGAGCCCAAGCCTCCGTTACTAATTCCATAACGCCACTTTAGAACTAGTAACGAAGGAATGTTGAGTTGCTTCAGTGCAAGCTTACTGTATTACTGTATTAAAAGCAGTGTATTATGTAGAGTAGATATTGTGTGAGAGAGATGGACTGAGCGAGTGTGATTACCTGCATTCATTCTTCAGATCAATCTCATTTCACAATAAACACTAGTTTCAATATCTGCTGAGGAAAGTGTTATTTTTGTCGTAACATAAATATCCTTTCATATGTTAAAGGAACACTCCACTTTTTTTGGAAATAGGCTCATTCTCCAACTCCCTCAGAGTTAATAAGTTGAGTTTTACCGTTTTTGAATCCATTCAGCCAATCTCCGGTTCTGGCGATAGCACTTTTAGCATAGCTTAGCATAGATCATTGAATCCGATTAGACCAGTAGCATCGCGTTCAAAAATGATCAAAGAGTTTCGATAGTTTTCCTATTTAAAACTCGACTCTTCTGTAGTTATATCGTGTACTAAGACCGGCGGAAAATGAAAAGTTGCGATTTTCTAGTCCGATTTGGCTAGGAACTATACTCTCATTCCGGCGTAATAATCAAGGAACTTTGCTGCCGTAACATGGCCGCAGCAGGCGTAGTGATATTACGCAGCGCCTGAAAGTAGTCCCAGCTATATTATAACTAGTTACCTAGCTGGGGACTACTTTCAGGCGCTGCGATTCAATGATCTATGCTAAGCTATGCTAAAAGTGCTATCGCCAGACCCGGAGATCGGCTGAATGGATTCAAAAACGGTAAAACCCAATTTATTAACTCTGGGGGAGTTGGAGAATGAGCCTATTTCCAAAAAAAGTGGAGTGTTCCTTTAAGGTTGATTTTGCAGCTCAGTGTATTTGTTCGCTGCGTCAATCTGTTGTTGAAACTGAAAAACGCTATAAACTGAAGTTATTTTTAAAGTAAAAGTCTTTACTGCTCACTCATAAAAACTCTTGTTGCCATCTAATGGCGGAACAATGTAACTAAAATCACTATCATGAACACGCACCGTTTCTCAAAACTAAACACTATTATTAAATACTATTATTTATATCAAATGTTATTTATTTAATGATAATAATTAATAAACAACAACAAAAACAACAACAGCCATCAAAAAAGTTGCTAGGCAATTCAGTAGTTATGGGAAGTTCGGATCATTTTACTGACTCGGACCTTAGAGTCTCGTTCAGCAAAATGAACGAATCATTTTTCGAGTGATTTCGTTCATTTTAGCAAAATATAATTAAAATGTTACATGCTACTTCCCTACCACATCTATTACTTTGATCATTGATCACACATTGATCACACTACAAACAATAATAATAAAAAAAAACTATAATGGTATAAGGAACAGAAAAAAAATTAATTCATTGTTTACCTGGGTCTTTAGCTCACCTCACCTCTTATCTGACAAGTGTTCGGGTTTGAGTCGTTCATTCATCACGTTACAACCCCATAAACTTAACCAATGCAGTCTGAACCGGAAGGAGAATTGATTAGTTTGTCTCTCGAGTCTTTGGGTTTGAGTCGTTCGTTCATCACGTGACAGCCTTATAAGCTAAACCTATGCAGTCAGAGCCGGAAAGAGAATTGATTAGTTCATCTCTCGAGTCTTTTGAGTCGTTCGTTCTTTTGTCACGTGACGTAACAGCATTGGATAGAGAAATGAGTTAATTTACAACCTTCCTTACAAATGGGTGCATAGTTATTATTATTATTATTATTATTATTATTATTTACTCTTACAGTTACGGGATGCGTTTCTGGTCTCAAATTGTAGCTTTTTATTTCTTACAGTTTATAAAAGTGTGAATTTCTGTCATGATGGTTCTTTTCCATAACACTGGATGTGGTAACAAAAGTAATAAACTAAAGAGTTGGTTATTATTATTATTATTATTAAGTCGTTTTCCCTCAGACTGCATAGGTTTAGCTTATGGGGCTGTCACGTGATGAAGACTCGAAACAGGTGAACTAATTCAGTGCAGAACCTATAGGATGTTGTGCATGCGCGATTGAATGAATCACTCCTCGAGACGACTCATCCTTCCTGAGTCACATTAAAGATTCGTTCAAAATGAACGACTCGTTCAAGAATGACCCATCACTACAATTCAGTCAAAAGTACAAAGGCAGCGCTCTGATATACAGCATTGAGATTACATAAACATGAGATTTTGCCAAAACGATTTTTTCTGGAACAAATAATAGATTAATGAGACCAGCGGTAAATTCCAGAAGATCTGGCCGAGGTGAGGCGTTATATCGGGCAGATTCATGAGCGCAGACGATCTGGAGCTCACAAGTCTGAAAACCTCAAAGCAAATTTTCAAATAGACCTTATCTTTATTAACAAATGGCATATTTGAATTATAAACAAGTACGTTCTTGCCTGAAACCTCTTAAAACTACATTCTGTGACGGAAAATCAGTACTATTTATAAAATGATACTGGATTTGAGTGTCCGCCATGACACTCACTGTAAGAAATATCTTAAGGGGAGTGATACAATTACAAACGGTGAAACGGCTGTTGGAGTTCTGATATCACCTTAATATCACACTCTTATCAGATTCGAGGACCAGAAATAAATTTTGTGTGTGTGTGTGTATATGTATGTATGTATATATATATATATATATATATATATATATATATATATATATATATATATATATATATATATATATATATATATATATATATATCTTTATTAATTTATTGATTGATTTATATATTATTTATTGTTTTATGTTTTTATTATTTTGAATATTATTTGACATTTTATTATTATTTTTAAAATAATATATTTTAGCCAGTGAACTTGAATGTTTGAATATTTGCTTACACAGATAACTGTTTGGCTTTAGTTGCTCGTATTGTTTTGTTCTCTGACAGAGATTAAAGGGAAAGTTCTCGTCTCACAATCTCGCACAGACACACAAACACACACTAAAAGGGCAGTAATTACAAACATTTCCACAGGATATCAGACATCCACTAGGTGTGGCACACAGTGGCATACCAATTACTGGACACAGAGAGACCAGTCTACCAATAATGGAGTCTAATCAGTTCATTTTTGGAAATCACATTGTGATTCATATCTAATAATGGCAGTCACCACTGGTGATTCTCCACTTGCCAGCCAATCTATTTTTGGCTGAGAGGAATAGCAGTATTGGGATGCACAGCAGCAGCACTGCTGTCTGTCACATGGCAACAGAGCAAAGCAGTGCTAGTTCAGGGTCACAGTTCCTGAGAATGTTAGATTTCTGTCAAATATGACCTTCAGAATCATTTTGCCCAGCTTTCTCTCTTTTTCTCACTCGCTCATTGCGTGTTAGTCTAGGTGTGTGAGACAGAAAAGGAAAAGTACAGTGTGACAGACCGATTAATTAAACATTTCACAGCACCTCTTCATGCACAACACAAGTCGACCCAAGCGTTGACAAATGCCTGATTGGCATTCACACCTTAATTTGACTTCAAACCGACACAATCTGATCACACCCCCATGCACACTCTTAAAATACCTCAATTAAACTAAAAATGCATATGCATTTCACAGCCACAGGCTCGAGAAGACTTTCCCTCGCGTCTCTAACAGTATTGGGAGCTGTCCGTGGTCCTGAAACCGGCTCGATCCCTTCAAACTCTTCTCTTTTTCATTACACTACGAAAATTCGCTCGGAAACTGAAGCGAAAACACTTCACAAACTAATCACCTGAGCGAAAATCGCATTTTAGAAAAGCATAAAGGCGCAAGCGTTAATACCGCCACATAATTCTCCTCGCACGCACCAGATCGATGCTATCCATCGAACAGCCTCTCATTTTTCTCACATGCCTCCGTAAAAGACAGATCAAGCACATCTCTCATCCATTACCCGCTGAAAAGGTCACGGATACACTGAACCAAAGTCTTGCGTGTGACAATATGCCCCATTTAGACCGCGCACCAACATACAGCGCCCTTTATACAGTGGGTTTTGGAAAGCCTACCTTGTTTTTCGATCTCGGGCTTAACTTTGCTCTTCAGACGGGTCCGGCGGATCCTATAGCCGACGGAACTCTCAGACGAGTTGACAGCCGAAGATCATCGTCCACCGGGCGCGATCACAATAGCGCTACGAGAGTGTTTTCCAGAGCTCTGATGCATCGCCGTCGTTCTCCGGAACGGCTCATTTATTACGCACGATGTCCTTGACAAGTATCCACATCACACTGAACCACTGAAACGGCGCTAGAAAGCGAGCCATACGCACGCAAACATAGTTGTTCTGCACAAACGGATCAAAGTCACCTAATCCACGCGATCACTGGAAGTCCTCGCCTGTGCTCCAGTATATCCAAACATTATCCCAAGTCATGCGCAACCGCCCACCGATGAATTATTCCCGTCCACCGGGTGAGAGACTCTCCGATGAGAGAAGCGTTCCTTTCCTCTCCTCCAGACGTCTATTGAGCTGCGTGCGTTATAAATGAAGCGCTGTTTCTGCAGTTCAGCCGCCGGTAAATGGGAGTGGTGAGGAGAAACGCGCTGCAGACACGCCTCGCGCTGCCCACCTACCGACGCGCGGGAGAGACGCTATCTGGACATGCTGCACTAACTCAAATGTTCTTGAGATGCTTCTTTAGCTTTGTTGCGGGCATGAGATGACTTTCAGAGACGTCAAATGCGAAATGTGTGTGAGAGGGAGGCGGGGGGGGGGGGGGGGGGGGATAAAGAGAGAGATAGAGAGAGAGAGAGGGAGAGAGAGTCAAATGTCCCCATGAGGATAGTAAAACCTGAAATCAGCCACACTGTGAGACCAGGCACCGTCTTCATGAGGAAACTGCTTAATAAACATACTAAATAATGTTTCAACAAAAGTTTGAGGTTGCTGTGAGGGTTAGATTTAGCAACTATCATTAGATGTGTATGAAACAGCAGAAGCCAGTGGAAAGTCCCCGCGTGATGATGGTGTGTGTGTGTGTGTGTGTGTGTGTGTGTGGGTGTGCAGGGGAGGGTCTGTGAGCTCTGGAGGTGATCGTGCATTTAAATTACAGCAAATACAGTACGTGAACTGAATGGGTGTTTCATTTGCAAAACGTGCTGAGAATTCTCATTCCTGGCTTTTGGTGAAGGGATGCTGAAAGTTTGGTTCTCAGGTATTAAATATGAAGAAATTCTCTGTACACATTCCTGCTAGTGTTTTACTGGGATTGGTTCAACTGTATTTTTTATAGTGTTTTAACTGTTGTAATTTTATTTTTGCCTGGGCCAAATTGATCCCCAGTAAGCAGTACAATATAAGTCAATAACCCCACATTCTTAAAGCTGGAGGTACAACATTCAGATTAAAAAAAATAATTTAATAAATATAAATACCAAACTCACATTCATCTAGTTTTAGGTACAACAGACAAGGTAAGTAAGTAAGCAAGTAGGTAGGTAGGTACGTATCTCACAGAAGTGAGTACACCCCTCAATTTTTTGTAAATATTTTATTATATATTTTCATGTGACAACACTGAACAATGTAAAGTAGTGAGTGTACAGCTTGTATAACTGTGTAAAGTTGCTGTCCCCTCAAAATAACTCAACACCATTAATGTCTAAACCGCTGGCCACAAAAGTGAGTACACCCCTAAGTGAAAATGTCCTAAGTGAAAGGCCCAAATTGTCAATATTTTGTGTGGCCACCATTATTTTCCAGAACTGTCTTAACCCTCTTGGGCCTGGAGTTCAGCAGAGCTTCACAGGTTGCCACAGGAGTCCTCTTCCACTCCTCCATGATGGCATCACGGAGCTGCTGGATGTTAGAGACCTTGTGCTCCTCCACCTTCTGTTTGAGGATGCCCCACAGATGCTCAACAGGGTTTGGGTCTGGAGACATGCTTGGCCAGTCCATCACCTTTACCCTCAGCTTCTTTAGCAAGGCAGTGGTCATCTTGGAAGTGTGTTTGGGGTCGTTGTCATGTTGGATCTTAGATAACATCTTGGCAATCTTCTTATAGCCTATGCCATCTTTATGTAGAGCAACTATTCTTTTTTTCAGATTCTCAGAGAGTTCTTTGCCATGAGGTGACATGTTGAACTTCCAGTGACCAGTATGAGAGAGTGAGAGCGATAACACCAAATTTAACACACCTGCTCCCCATTCATACCTGAGACCTTGTAACACTAACAAGTCCCATGACACCGGGGAGAGACAATGGCTAATTGGGCCCATTTTGAACATTTTCACTTAGGGGTGTACTCACTTTTGTGGCCAGCGGTTTAGACATTAATGGCTGTGTGTTGAGTTATTTTGAGAGGACAACAAATGTGCACTGTTATACAAGCTGTACACTCACTACTTTACATTGTAGCAAAGTGCCATTTCTTCAGTGTTGTCACATGAAAAGATATAATAAAATATTTACAAAAATGTGAGGGGTGTACTCACTTCTGTGAGATACTGTAGGTAGGTAGGTAGGTAGGTAGGTAGGTAGGTAGGTAGATAGATAGATAGATAGATAGATAGATAGATAGATAGATAGATAGATAGATAGATAGATAGATAGATAGATGATAGATAGATAGATAGATAGATAGATAGATAGATAGATAGATAGATAGATAGATAGATAGATAGATAGATAGATAGATGATAGATAGATAAAAGCAAAATATTTGAGTAAGAAGAATATATGTGAAATATAATAAGAATAATACTTTCAAAATTATTTGTATTTTACTAATGCCTCTGCTAGTGTTGCAGCACAGAGTACAAATTGCAAGACACAAAAAATGGAAATGCAGAAAATTGGTTACACTGGTTAGAAGTCAAGATAAGAAAAAAAGCACTAATAACACAATAAGTACTAGTAACACTAATAAAAAAGGGGAAAAAATAACAATTATCTGTTGAAGAATTACCTGAGTAAAAAAAAAAAAAGTTGGAAAAAAATCATATTTACTCGCTTACTTATTCTTTTAAATTGTATGGTTTGAAACAGACTATCACTAATTATTCATTGCTAAATTCAAAATACTATTTTTTTAATTTTTCCCTGGGAGGAAAAATAATAACAATAATGATTCTTGGTTATTTTAAGATCTTGTTTTCCTGAAGTCCCTGAACTGAAAGGAAAAATCAGAGCACAAAACAAACAAACAAATAAAATAATAATGAAATCCTTGACTGATGCCCAAGAGGTGCAGATACAGATGCTGACTTGGATATGAATATTACGCTCATGCCTCGATTTCCTCAGAAATGAAAGCATGCAGCTCACCTAATGTTACATGAAATGCCATTTCAGAGTACAGGCAAAGTGCAGGAGAGATAAAGAAAATATTACAGCGCAGGATGATGACGACCGTTAATTGCTCTGTCTATCAGGTAATCTGCTCATCTTTCCTGCTGCTGCCAGGGAGCGGAGCATTATCAGAGATTACAGAAGATCTGGTTATGGGTTCATAGATAGTCCAAGTTCCTGAAATCCAATACGCCAAACAGAGAGAGGAAGACAGAGAATCCCAATCCTGAACTGCTGACACTAACTGAGCTAGTCAACTCCACAAAAGCATGCATATCGGGTTGTCTGAAGCCATCTGCTGACTTCCTTCCTGAATGTTCCAGTTCTGCTTTACTGTTCTTTTTTTTTTTTTTTTTTTAACAAATGGTAATGGAGGAGCAATTCATCTCTGCATGAATCGCTTGAGAGGAATACATCTCCATTGAAAACACCTTGGAGTTTTGGAAGGTTACAGAGCATTAAGAGAAACAGACAAAAGCTACAAGAAATGCAGACTTTGAGGCCTGCTTTACAGAGACGAGACTTTCTGCAGGTTAAATGGAGGTTAGCAGAAAGATGAACTTGGGCTGGCTGAGCACGCCTGTCGCTGAGCTTTGTAATATTTGTGCCAAGTGACTTTGTGTGGTTTGACAGATGGGAGGAAAAGACTGGAGTTAATGGGGTCGCCAGGCTCACGCTCGCTCTAAATGAGATGGTCAGAGACTAGGCAATGCCACGGCAGCAGCTGATGTACATTCGGCCCTCAAATACAGTTTTTCCTGAAAGTTTATCTCCACCTGGAGAGACCCTCTGTCATGTTTTTCTTCCCCTCTGTCAGGGATTCTGCTGCACAGAGTTGCCCTGAGGCAAAACAACAAATTCGGCCACAGCAATGACATGCAAACACGGACTATCGCTTTGTCTGGTCTCCTGAATTGCCATAAGTGTTTTTATCATTTGTAAGTACTTGTACAGAAGGCTAAAAAATAGTGGGTAAACAAATTGAAGGTTGAAAAATAGAGAAATATTCACATACATTTACAAAAAGGGGAAAAACACCATAAAAGTAGTTTATAAAACATACTGTATACACCATTCAAACACACACACATCTATTTATTTATTTATTTATTTTAGGGTCTGTATTACTTACTATTGGAGAAAGCGTAACGGCTAACTTGGATCACGTGTCCCTTAATAACCAATCACATTACAGCCTTAATGTCATTGAACTTCAGGCAGAGCTGTACGACACTTACGTCATTTACGGATACCATAGGAATGAATGAGAAGTGCCATAAGCTGAATCACACCTGTCGCAAAAAGTCAGTGACTTCTCTTATAAAACAGCATTTTTTCATGGTAAACTCTAAAAATAGTTCTATCCAAAAGTATCGTTTAGTTTAAAACATGTTGAATATTAGCAAACAGGCTGTCAATTCATTAAATGATAAGCGGTTTTCTCTAAAAAAGCTGTTTATTCAGCATAGTGAATCCCCTCCTCCATTGACATCTGCCTCTGGTCTCCTTTCCCATGTACTGCCAGACCGAAAGCGTTAGCTTTAGCAGTTACGCTTTTTTGCAGGATTGCCTTCTAGTGGCTTTGGCTAAACTCTGCAGGACAGTGGCCCTCCAGGACCGAAGTTGCCCATCCCTGGCCTAAATAAACCAAAGACTGTACATTTCACAAGAAAACATTACAGAGTTTCTATTTACACTAAGTGCAAATAGCCTGTTGGCAGAGGTTATTTAAACTAACTCTACCCACCAATGTGTGATTGGGCTTGTCAACAGCACCAAAGATGAGGCTAATAACAGCTCTAGTGGTGTAGATAGTAAAGCACATGACGTAGTTATTTTTCACATGAGCTCAAACCCTCAACAATGTTATTATTGCATACTGTTTTATAATGTACTACAATACCAAGGTGCAGATAATTGCCACTTGTCACAGTTGCCCACTGTGGCGAAACAAAGAACAAGGAGACGTGGAATAAACTCAAACTAAAGTCTTTAATGATAATCCGAGGGGTAACACAAGGCAGACAGAGACACACAGGAACACAACATCGACGTCTAATACCGGACCTCGGACGCTAGGAAACACAGGGCTTAAGAACACAGGAGCAAACAAGATAATTAAATCAAACACAGGCGGAACTGAATTAACTAAATCGGGACAGGAACAGGAACAGGAACAGAACCAAATATGGGCATACACGAGGGAACACCATGTCTTGATGAGACAGATAAACAAGACACAGAACTGACACAGAACTATTTGCAATAAGTAGTATTAATTTCAGAAACCCCTGCTATTTTAACAGTGTAAATAGAATCTATAGCTATTTGCACTTAGTGTAAATAGCATATTACTAAGAAAATACTGATATTTTCAATTAGAGTAAATAGAATCCATTGCTATTTGTACTTGTAGCCTTTATCGCTATTTACACTTAGTGCAAATAGTTGCTGCCAAAATATTATTTAAGTTTTTCTACAACAAAATCTCATGCTTATTTCAGTGTTCCTTGCCAGCAGTTTCTGAGAGAAAATTTCCTCTACACCAATCCAGAATCTTGCGGGAAAACAAAAATAAATAAATGCATATCATAATTTCTACTAAAATATTGGGCAGTTTAACTGTTTTCAACATTGATAATAATCAGAAATGTTTCTTGAGCAGCAAATAAGCATATAAGAATGATTTCTGAAGGACCATATGACACGGAAGACTGAAGTAATGATGCTGAAAATTAATCTTTGATCACAGCAATAAATTATATTTTACTAGGCCAATATATTCACACAGAAAACAGCTATTTTAAAGTGTAATAATATTTCACAATATTTCTGTTGTTACTGTATTTTTGATCAAATAAATGCAGCCTTGGTGAGCAAAAGAGACTTCTTTCAAAAACTTTCAGACTTTTCAAGCAGTAGATTGCTCTGCTTTATTTTTGGGTCTGCATTTACTTTAAATTCATTCTTCTTCTTAGGTGTAGGAAAACTTGATAGAAAAACAGTTTGGTGAAATTGCTTCCTTTGCCTGCCAAGTCATCGACCATCTCTCTCTTTCTCAATTGCTCTCTCTCTCTCTCTCTCTCTCTCTCTCTCTCTCTCGTGTGCTCAGAGATGGGAACGAGAAGTCCAATTGCTCTACTCGGTGTAATGCCATTTTGATGATGCTTTAGATCAACATGGTTAATAATATATCTGTTGACAAATGCTGCACTCCCAAGGTGTGCTCTTCCTACACAGATTCTGTAAGGGGGAAAAAATATTTTGCAGTAGTTTGCTTGATTTCGTCTCTTGGAAAAAGGGCTCTGACGACCCCTTCTCTGTGAATGTATCTGTCGATGCCCTCCTGCTCAATCTATCATCAATGCCAGGTCAACTTAAATAAACACCGTTTCACATCAAAGTCAAAAAATGACCTTTTGATATAGCTTTTTTCAACTAAGTGAGGCAGAGATGCTATACTGTTTTTGCTCGGTGGAAATTGTCGAGTAGAGCGTGTGCTTTCAGCGGCTCAGAGTAACAAACTCACAGTTCTCTTTCAGAAAGCTAAAAGCCTGACCAGCATGATTATTGCTTTCATTTTTAAGACTGCAAGTCTTAAAGCCCCAGCCCCTTTGATGTCCGACAGTAAAGTGTCCTTGCGGTCCAGTGCCCTCGTTCTGTGATTTCTGCTGAGGGTACAGGTGTTCGATATGACAATTTTTGATCGTGGACTATAAAAATGTCTCCATGATCTGCTTTTTTGAAGAAATATCCTAGTATCGTGCTACAGCACACATTCTATCAGCTGCAGTTCTGGCGCCGCCGTCTCGATGCACTGTACAACGCCACATACATTCAGCGGTAGAGTTACTCTCAAGGGACACTGTACTTATTCGCAATCACAAAAGTACATTATTTGCATCTGCTTCAAAGACTTACTGGTTTCACTTGTGTGCTGTTCTGATGAGCGCCTTTTCTGAGCACCTTTTTTCAACCAGAATTTTCTGAGCACCTTTTCTTGACACACGCTCTAAACAGCCCGTCAAACAGCGCCTGATCACTGAACTAAGTTATGTTTTGTGCTAATACTGTCAAAGCACACAAGGTTTATGTATAGACTCAGTTGGTTATGTCTAAAATGAAAGTAAACAGCTGAGAGAAACGGATTAGATGCCTGCGGGTCTTAAAGGGACAGTACTAAACATGCTGCCGACTGTAATTAAAGGGATGGTTTACCCTAAAATTAAATTTATGTCATTATTTATTCACTCACATGTTGTCCCAAACCTGTATTAATGTATTTCTTGTGCTGAACACAAAATAAGATATTTTGAAGAATGTGGCTGGTCCACATTGACTTTAACAGTGGTTTTTTTTGTTTGTTTGTTTG